>LBNU01027117.1:20747-40102 GCA_014162995.1 Artemisia annua | reverse complement strand
AAGTGTCGGTCATTAAAGTCTTAAATCATGTAATAGGTTGCGTTAGAAAACGTTTCAAGAGTTATAAGTCCATTAGTTCAAATAGAAAGAAGTCTAAGGGCCATACATGTAATATCAAAAGCCCTAGACTTGTTAGATCTATATAATGTAATGTAAACCTCATTTTTGAGGTTGAGCTTCATCATTCAATAAACACATAGTTCTTAATCTTTTACATGAAGTCTCCACTCTCTCTCTCTCTCTACTCTCTCTCTAAAATAAGCTAGATAAGTTGTGAAATAAGTTGTATCCTAGGTCCTACAAACTTGAATAGGCAATAAACTGCTAAACCGCAATGACACACCACGCGCATCACCTAACCTAGAGACTCGATTGTAGTAGAAAGGGTGTAACACCCCAACCCGAAAAGGGCTAAAGTGTCACATTCATGGTGTCAATCAGAACAAACACAAGCATAAACTTTAATAATACAAATGGATACAAGAGTTACAAAAGGTTCCATGATAAAGGAATACAATATCAGAACTAAGTACAAAATGACTAATCTAAAGCATCTTCAGAACCACTATTAACTCATCAAGCAATTCCTCTCTAAAAGCTCCTATTTGCACTCTTCACCCATAACCCAGCTTCCTTCTAAAACCTGCCACGGGAGAAAGAAAACGCGGCTGAGCTTAAAAAGCCCAGTGAACAGATATAACAACAAAGTAATATGGAACAGAAAAGAAAGACAGAATATGTTGCATTTGATAAGTATCGGAAGGTGTAACATGGTTAGAATATGAAGGTAAAGTTAAGTAAAGTAGAAATAAATGTAGAGGTTAAGCGTAGCGGTAAAGGTAAGGATTAAATATAAGTTAAGTGTAAAAGTAAATGTAAAGGTACCAGGTTAAAGTTTAAGTTTAGGTTTTATATTCAGTATTTCAACCACGTGCCCAGAACAGATCAGATAATATCAGTAGCAGCCTCATATGAAATCCAGAGGGGAGGCCTCAAAATATCAGATGTAAACAGAGGGGTGACCTCAATGGGTTGTGAAGGACGTGTATTGCACACACAGCGACATTCACCAGATAACAGATAATAATAACAGATAACAGATAACATATAACAGATAACAGACCTAGGATGCATCCATTCGCCCCTTACCCATTCCCATGCCTAGTGATAGCCCGGGTTTCATACTGAATGGGTCAATGTTTAATTTAAAAGGTTCAGATTACGTATCAGAATTTAAATGTCAAGATAAAACAGAAGTTCAGATTATACAGATAATATCAGATGGTATACATATGTATATAAGATTTTATTAGATTAGCAGATTCATAAAGCAGAGGTTTAATATCAAAGGTTCATATTTCATAAGTTCAATATCAAAGGTTCAGATAGAAAATTCAGATAGTAAGAGGTTCAGATAACAAAAGTTCAAATAGAAAAGGGGATCATAGCAATGGCATAGGGAATCCTAAACAAAGGAAAAATATCAGAAGAAAGGTAGCAAAGGTTCATATCAATGGTTCAAGGTTTACAAGTGTGAAAGTTTTTATAAGGAAACAGATTTAGAGGTTTTTCATTTCATTTAAAAACATGATTTTCATAAAGGTATTTCTCTAAAATGTTTTTAGCATGAGTTATTTAAATTTCCTTTTGAAACAAGTCTGATATCACGTTTAAAGAAATCATTTCCACATGGTTTGTCTCATATCATCAAGTTATATTTTTAAAGGTTTTCATACAAAACATAATGTCAATGAACCAGAGACATCAGAAGAACCAAGATCAGAAATCAGAGTAGGGGTAGAGAAAACGGATCATGAGTCATGAGAAACCTTACTGAAAGGTCAGAATATCTGTACCTCAACCAGACGACAAAGCAGACACAAGAAAACATCAGATAGAAATAGGAACTCCTCCTTCTTCACAGAACCTAGACGTATTAGAAGTCGAGAATTATTTGATAGTTCATTTGAAATCAGATTACTCCCTTTTTAGGTTATCTTTCCATTTTTAGAAACTTTCCAGATTTAGTATCTATACTGACTTTGAATAACTTTCTATTTTATCAGATTCCCAGAATTAGTAAGTTTCTATTTTTAGAAAGTTCCCTTATTTAGAAAGGTTTCCAATTTTCAGCAGTTTCCATAATTAGTACTTTCCAAAAATAGCAAGTTTCCATAAATATCAAGATTTCCATTACTAGCAAGTTCTCACTTATTAGCACCTTCTTATAACTTAGTTTTGTCCCAATGTCAAGTCTCATGGCCTCGGGTAAAACAATTTTCCTTTTATAGACATTTTCTGAGATTAGGGTTTCGGTAGGTCACCGAACATGTTTTAGGGTTAAAAGTGTCAATTTAACAAGTTTAGGGTCACACATGAAACTAAACACATTATAACATTCATATAAAAGTCACATAAGCCAGATATGTCCAGATTTACATTTTACACCCCTCTAGTTATAAAAGTTACACATTAAACCCTCAATTATACATATTTCCATAATTAAGCCATAAACTAATATAATTATCAAACAAGCACCACATTTATCCAAAGTTGACAAAAACAGCCCTTAACCATTATTCAGGTTATACCATGCTTTTCATGCCATATTTACCATTTTAGTCCCTCAAGTTATAATATTTACAATTTAGCCCTTCAAAACATATACTTAACATATAAAACATGTAATTCATCAATAATCATACAAGTCCATCAAATATCATTAAATTACATTTTAGTCCTCTTTAATATTCTAATTATACAATACAACCCTTCACTTCACAGTTTACATGTTTAGTCCCACAATTTACAATAAATACATATTACACCTTTTTAATTATATAAATTACAAGTAAACCCTTCTAATTATCAAAATTACATTTTTAGTCCACAAATACATCATTTATGAATTACAACCCTATCTTTTCAGTATTTACAGAATAAACCCTTTCTTTATAATTATTTACAATTCGGTTTTATAATTAAATAAATATTACATTTTAATCCCCCAAATTACAAAATACTCACATATAGACCTTGTACATATTCTATCTCAACAGCCCCTGGTCCAGTTTCATTTACAAAAATAAGCCACCAGTTTCAAAAAGTTCAAAACGCACCCTTTTATTTTCTAAACTCCACTCGGTAACATTTTTAATCCACAAAACCCTAACCCTAATTTTATCAAGCCTTATAAAATTTAATTCCCTTTAATTACATCATAATTGAACACACAAAAATGACAAAACCTAATTTTTCATGCGAATCAATCCATATCTCTTTTATTTTCAATCAGATTATAACAAAACAATTCGAAACAATTCTCATGGCCTTCAAATAATTCGTACCACATTTTATCTGTATTCTAAGATCATTTTAACATGCTACAAAAATATATAATAGCCACAGAAAAATCGCATTCCTCCTTTTTTTTTATTCGATATTAGGGTTTTTATTAAAAATAATTTCATACGATCGAATAAGCAAGCATGGTTCAAATTTATCATTTTATACTGATTATATGGAGTATAGAGAGTGATATAAAAATACCCCAAGTGATTAGAATCGAATGGATAGAGGCGTGTGATTTATTCTTCTCGGTTGCAAATAAATCGAACAAACAAACCACCAACAACGAACCTGCTTATGAACACTTGAAACAGTTTTTTTCCCACGTATATTTCAATATATTGAACCTTAGAAAAATGCCCAAGAGCTCCAGAAAATTATTGCTGCCGCTTTGTGGTTTTTGGAGAGATATCAGGGTTTATTTTTGGTGTAGAATTGATATGCGTTTAAAATAAAAAAAATATAACAGATTTGATTGATTGAGGCCGAACATACGGGCATGAGATTTGACAATTTCTGTATTTATAAAGCTTTCCATGTATATCTATCCTATTTATCCATTTATTTAAGTTATGTTCAAGAATAAAAATCATTTTGGACCCATTTAATATTATAGGCGTGGCATAATTATTTTTTTAGGCTTCAAAATATTAATTTTGGTGTTGCAAAATTATTTACTTTGATATGTTGTTCATTTCTAATTATTTGGGATTTATTTGGTACTTTAATTAATTAATTATGCAAAATTTTAAATTACAAGGGCATTTTGGTAATTTTGAATGTTTGAGATTTTAGGGTTTTACAACTCTTCCCCTCTAAAAAAAATTTCGTCCGCAAAATTTGAAGTCGTAAAGTCAGACGGATTCGTAGCAGATTACAAAAGATCCTCGCAGATATCTTCACGCTCAGGGAGGTTCTTCCAACAGAATCTTCCAAGTACAACTAGTTTCTCATGACTCAATCCAGATAAAAAAAGGTTTAGGATCCCTCAGAACAAAACGAATCAGAGTGAATCGGGTCAAACCAATGCAACATATAACAGATGACGCTAGGTGAATCTTATCAGAATTACATATTGAATATAGACAGAAATCAGATCAAATGACGAGATTCAAACAATAGAGAGCTTTACAATGAAGCTTAAGATTTATAACAGATATACAGATGTTAGCAGAATGAAAATCAGAGTTTCCGACTTATTCAGAGTTCTAACGGACAAAGACAAAATAAGCATAGGTAGAAAGAACTCAGAGTCTCACTAATCGCAGATAATTCAGATGAGATATCAGAACTTTTTGGATTTCAAAGGCACTCCTCGGATATCCTATGATCACAATAAGTGCACATTATATGGTGTAAGTATTATTACGTTGATCAGGCGTCATAATACGAGCACCACATAATTATGCCCTCATGATGATCATACTTTATCTCGAGTTGTGAACAAACAACCTATTCTTATTTCACTTAGTACTTCTATAGTCCAGAGATAAACAGTTTCAGATATCCTAACCTAGAGGAAAACAACTAATCATAAGAGTAATGGAAAAATCCCAGAATTCCTAACAGAAGTAGGGTACTGAGTTCAAAACATAGATCTTCCACATTTTTCCTAAGTTCTCAAAATGAGGCCTGATTCGTTGTGTTTTTGTGTCAAAACGTTATATCAAAAATACCAACAAAGTGAGGTCAATGTTATCGTGAGGACAACAAGACGTGTAGAAATACAAGTAAACCCTTCGTAAAAAGGATTACCTCGTAAACTGGTGCAATGTGATATTTTAAGGACCGAGAAAGTGATTTCCCGGGTCGTACCCCAACGAGGTGTGAATGGAAAGATATCGCGAAAGGTTCGAAATTAAAATCTTGTATGTGAAAGGTTGTTTGGTTTTGTGATATGTTAAATTCACGAGAATTAACAATTAACGAATGAAAATAAAATAAACGTAACCAAAATGGGAATTATAAACAAGGAATGAAAATTAAAACTTAAAAACTACCTAAGATACTACGGGAAACATCATTAGGCATTGGGAACCCTAAAATGTAAACTAGATTTAAAACCGTAAAAATTAACTTAAAATAAAACGCGAGTGCGCGAGTTAAAACATGAAATTAAATCTACACTTGTCCTACGGGCCTAAAAATAATTTTCCTACGTACAAAATGACAAAAGAAAATTTTAGAAAAAAGAAAATTAAAAATTCGATAAAAATTCTAATTATTATGAATTAAAAACTAGTTATCACCAATTAAATTCTAATAATTAAATTACAAGTCCTATAAATCTGAAACTTTTTTCTAAAAATGCTAAAAGTTAAAACAAGTTTAAGAAAAATATATGGGTACAGTTCAAATAAGCAGTTAAATAAGCAAATTAAACTAATAAGGTTAAAAGGCAATACTACTATAAAAATAAAAATGGTAAACTAAAACTTGAGAAGTCCCTAGGGCAAATGGTTATGGCGTGTGGTGTTGTGTCTGTGTGTGCATGAGGTCCTGAGTTCGAATCCCATAAACCCCATTTTTTTGCAATTATTTTTTTTTCAGTTTTTCTTTTTGCAAAACACTTAGCCAACAAATATAATCAACTTTTGTAAAACAATTTTTATTGAAAAGCTTCAAATAAGCTTATGACAAGCTTAAAAACCAACAATTGAGCTTTTGTGTTCTAAGTGAGTTTGGAAAAAGTTTGTGACCACACCACCTTTAACCAAATAAGCAAAAAAACAACAAAGGGATTAACAACTAACAACAACTAACAACAACAAACAACAACCACTAACAAGCAAGGAGGATCAAACAGAGATGAAATCAAACAAGCTCATATGGTTGCAGGTGCATGCTGATGCACATCAGCAGCCTAATGGGTCCAAAAGGGCAACAAAAAGGGACAAAATAAGCAAGAGAATAAGCAATTTAGGGCAAACAAAAGGAACATGCAACAAGGCAGCCTAAGTGGCTTCATAAAACAACAAATATCAAAGAAATTGGTCCACAAATGAACAAGATATCAACAATAGAAAAAACGGGTCAAAATGCAAACACTAGGTGCAGGGCACAAGAATGGCCAAACTGTCCACTTTGGACACATATTAAAGTAACCAAATGGAGTCCAAATTGCAAAATTCTCTTTGAGCTTGAAAGACAAGCCACCAGAGATTATAAAACAACAACTATTATTTAATTCCTACCAGAATTGAGTCCTACATGTGCTCTAGAAAACTGTCCCATATCAACACTCAAGAAAATTTGACTTTTGAAATATTGAAATAGTTTGACTATTGTGAGTTTCTAAGGCCTAAAGATGATTGTAGATGTTAAATTAACCCTAAATTAAAGCGAATTAACCAACCTCTACAAGTTTTGAGCCAGAATGAAGATTATGCTACTCTAATTCTCAACAGTCAACTTAAATGAAGTTTTGAAAAGCAAATTTGATTTTTTATCTAATAAACTACTGATTTTATAACCTAAGTGATCTAATAATACTTAATGAAGCATGTACCAACCAATTTTAATAACAAAAACCAACAAGATTGCAGCTAACAGTCTTAAACCAAACACCCCTTTTAAAATCAGTTTTAGAAATTTTGTAAAGCAATGAGGTGAATTAAACATAGAAACTACCTAATTAGCTTACTCTAATATTACCTAAGCAAGGATAAACAAAAAGGAACAACACATAGCAATGGTTACTAAATTATGCATTAAGATGGGATAATTTGCTTACAAATTGGTCCAAAGTAAGTGAGCAAGTGAGAACCAGATCTCAATCATAACCTAATGCTCCCATGAGCTCTAGACCATGCCCAATCCATCTTTCCTCTCTGCTTCAACTTCTTTGACCACCATTTTTTTTTATTTTCTTTTGATTTCCTTTGTAATTTTCTTTTTTTTTCTTTTTTTTTTCTTTTTGTGAGTTCCTGTTGATGCAAAGCTTATAGAAATCCTTTAAACAACTTATAAGAGCTGCTAAGAGTACTTAGAATACAAATAGGAATATCTAACAAGATTTTGCAAATAAAGACGAAAATGGAGTAAAATTGAAATTTCTTTAAAACTGAATGTAACTTGGATCAAACTAAATTGAAAGCATTACAATTGAAAGTTAAACATAAAACAGAAAGCTACAAAGAAAAATTGGATCCCCCTGAAGGCTACAATGACCCACTATTTATACTAAACTAGAATTAGGGCAAACTTCTTTCTTGTGCTTCTTTTGTGAGAGAAAACAGTCCCAACATCTTCCTTGTGCTTTCACGTACAAATCCCAGTCGTTCAATTAAAGTATAAGTGATCATGGCCTTAGATTGGGTTTTGGCGGGAAAAGGTGTTGGTGTGGGTTTGGATTGCCAGGGTGGCAATTGGTGGTAGGTAGGGATTGTGAGAGGTTGGGGAGAGTGTTAATGGGTAATACTTTTGAGGTATTGGGAGGGGGAAGGAGTGTTGCAGGAAGCTATGGAGGTGATGGGAAGGTATGGCGGGTAAAAGAGTGAGGGAGAAGAAAGGGTTGACTGTTTGACTGGGTTTCTAATAAACGTGGGTGTTGGTTGGGCTGGAAGGTACTTGGGCCAGGGAAAGGGGTGTGGTTTGGTTTGGTCTTGGGTTTATATAAATAACAACAAGGGTCCGTTTGGTTTGGTAATTAATACAAGGACCAATATTGTAATTTCTGAATTTTGAAGGACCTTTTCTGCCAAATTTCCAAAGTTATCCAAAAAGCCAATCTTGACAAGTGTAGAATTCCCAAGGTTTAGTTTGTCACTTTTCTTGAATTTAAAGTTCCCGGGGGCCATTTCTGACAACTTTGCAAACTCGAGGGACCAAACTTGCCAAATTTTGAAAACTTCACTTTAGGGACTAAAAATGTCAATTATGTTTCTTGGAGGACTTTAGTTGAGTTTTTCTTCATAAACTCTCTCCAGGGACTATTTCTGACAACTCTTGATAGTTCAGGGACTGATTTTGACAATTCTTCATATTTTGCTCGTTTTTCGTCTGTTTTCAATCCTTTGTACCTGAAACAAGCAAAAACACACTCCAAAGATATTTGTGACATTATTTGATCGTTTTCAAGTGTTTTTGATTGTTTTGACTCGGAAAATGGACGAAAAGATATGTGCAAAAAGGCACGTATCAAATCCCCCACACTAAGCAATTGCTAGTCCCTAGCAATTCAAAATTTTAAGAACAACCCATTTTGAAAATTTAATGGATTTGATGTCTCTTTACCAGATAGCCATTACTTCTGGAGTAGCCAAATGTTTCAGTATGTGATACTTTGGTACACTGATAACCAAATGATTTTGAGCAAACCATCAGCTGTCAACGGATTTGATTTGTCTTTACCAAAAGCCGTTTGCTTTTGGACAAGCCAACTCTTTGATAGAATATAGTTATCATCTTGGTGAGTTGATTACCAGTTATGGTTTTCCACTGCCTTTACCACAAGCCATAGCCTTGTGGGCTAGTCAACTCTTCACTATAAATGATATGGTGAGTTGAATACCATACAATTTTTGGCAAATTGTCAGCCATAAACGGATTTGATATATCTTTACCAAGAGCCATTTGCTCTTGGATTAGCCAGTCCTTATGTTAGACATGGTGGACTGATAACCATTTATTTTGTTAGTGCAAAGCACTTTCAAAATAAAAAAAAATTGGTCAAAACGGGGTTACCAGGGGACTAGGAGGTACAAATGTGATCAAATTCGACTAGAATTTCCCCCCCCCCCCACACTTAGAATTGAATATTGCCCTCAATATTCAAAGTACCGTCACTTAGCCGAAACTTTGAACGGAAAAAGGTAATACTACTGGCCAAGTGTGGAAACGAAATCTTTTTTCACAAAAGGATTTTAAAAACGATATACCTGGATAGACTTTAGTAACAAGATCGGATATTGGGCGGCTGGATTGAAAACAGGCGCATCAATCATCACGATCAAAGGGAAATTTGAAAATAAGAGCAAACAACACACAAGAAGCAAAGCACGGTAGGGAAATTCCCCCACACTTAGTTTTAGAAAATAGAAAGAAGACAGAAACATGGGTGAAAACCCATGGCCATGCTACTGTTTTTGTTTACCGAGTCGCTAGCTTGACTCGACCCCGAATTCATTGGTTCTTGGGGAAGCAACATGTGGAAGAGACAATCTCCATCGGACTTTCATTCAAGATGTTTGGACAAACATTGAAGTACTTGAAAGTTCCACCCCGATGAGATAACCACCGGTATTCTAATAGTGAAAACTAGTAGAAACGATACCGGGGTCAAAGATAGTATCCTCATTCCCGAATGAGTTGAGAAGAGGGGAAGTCACCAGGTAGGTGAAGAAAAGAAAGAAAGTCATGATAATGATCATGACAAGATCTTCTCCCTCAAGATCAGGTTCAGTTTCCTGATTTTGGATTTCATAGGTTAAGCTCTTTGGATTGGACAACATTTTGGGTGGGAGGGTGGGAAAATTTGTCATCAAAATACCAATTCTCATGATTGAGAACTTTTCCCCCACACTATGGTTTTTCTTGTTATCCAAGTAATCATACTCCGGAGGAGTCATGATATGAGTGAGTTCACCGGAGAACTCCTCGTGAAGAGAATCAATCACATGATGTAAATCAGTGAACTCTTGTTCCGTTGTAGACTCATCACCATCCTCGTTCTGAACATCAAAGATTGGATTATCAGAAATCAAAGTGAATTCAGATTCGAATTCAAACAGAGGATTAGTGAAAGTTGTTTTGAAAGTTTCGGAAACAAGATGATTAACATTCTCCATTGGACTGTTGGGATAAGAATTGAGTGACAGATCATGATATAAGAGATTTTCAATTTCTCCTAGATCGGTTTCAAAGTCAAAGAGATCATCGTCACTTCCCGTTGGAAGTGGATTGATGTGAGTGAGTTCATCGGCGAACTCCTCAAGAAAAGGATCAACATCCGAATGAGGAAGTGATGCCTCCACATATTCAATGTCTCCATAAAATGTACAACCATCGCTAAGATCGGAGAAAGTCTCAAATTGATCTTTTGAACACTCAAGAGGGGAAGGAATATCACACATAGGCTCAAGAATTCCCTGTGACTCTCTTGGGATTGGGACAAGGTTCTCAACACTAGACTTTATGAATTCGTCCGATTCCTTTTCAGGAACAGTGCTAAAATACTCATCCCCCATGCTTAGAGAGTGAGTAGGAACTTCGGGTGTGATAACAACAGACTGAGGGAGTTGAGAAGGACTAGCAGTTACGGGTTTTTCAAGTTCCATTTGTTCTTTTGCTAGTGATCCCGTTATATTCTTTTCTCCCTGTGTTTCCATGGGTGCAGTTTCAACTGATGAACTTGATGAACCCTTATAAAATTGAAGAATGTAAAGGGTATCTTCATCATCACTGTCATCACAAATGAAACGGAATTGAGAACCAGATCTGGCTGCTTTTTCTTTTGCAATTGATTCTCTAATAGAGTTTTCAAGGGCAATTTGGGCATCTAGTTTAGCAGCCTGCTCTTCAGCTAATAATTCTGCCATAGTTTTCTCATGATGATTTTCTCGGACATGTTCTTCCTTCAATTCTTTTACTAAATCCAGAAGATCAAGGAGAAGATTTTGAGGAATTGGCTGAGGCTGAGGTGGTTCTTGATTCATTTGGTAATGTGGAGGTTGTTCATGAGAAGGATAGTCATAATTGTCATAAGGAACATACTCATCGACAGATGCGTTCCTAATAGGACAATCAGAACTGAAATGTGAACCTCCACAGTAGTCATAGCGACTAAACTGATGTGACTGTGATTCATGTGGATTGTGGTCAAAATCATGATTGTTACAAGGAACCTGTTCATAGACAAACTGATTCCTAGTTTGAAAATCAGAGCTGAAGTGTGGACCTCCACAGTACTCACAAGAAAAGTTTGGTGTATTTTGAAACGATGCATCATTGCGATTTGGATAATATGGTTCTTGCTCGTATGAATGTGATGGGTAGTTGGAAAAATTTGAAAAGTCGTTGAATGAGTTCGGATTAGGATCATAAGCAAATGAATTCCTCGAACCACAGAACAAACAACTTCCGTCTCGAATATCATTACCACACCGTTCACACGTACACCAATCGACATGGTAAACCAAAAAGCGGCTCACCACAACCGACGCACGAATAAGCGATTGCATTTGAGAAGGAATCGGACCATTCNCCACATCGTTCACACGTACACCAACGACATGGTAAACCAAAAAGCGGCTCACCACAACCGACGCAAGGAATAAGCGATTGCATTTGAGAAGGAATCGGACCATTCAAAGAATCAGCACAATAATCCGAATGATTATCAAGTCTCGAAGAACATTTTGAAAAATCCGGAGGTGGGACAAGTGGTGTGCTCTTAGAGCTAGCAATTTCCACCACTTCCGTTATGACCCCCGGTTCTTGTTCTTGATAAACGTGAAGATTAGGCAAGTCGTTCTTTTTAGTCACCGCTTTAAGCTCAGTACGTTTGCTTGATAAACTTCGAACCGTAAATCGTGAAAGATCTGAATTAATTCCTGACGGTTTGTCATTAATAGCACATATCTCGGGCTGTGAAGGGTAGTTGGAAGAACTTTGAGAATCATTGAGAGACTTTTTGGTGGATAATTCGCACCAATAACAATTTTTGTCTCGACAATAACTTCCACACTTCTCACAAGTACACCGGAAACAACGATAGCCGTTCTCGATCGGGTTTTTACAATGAAAACATGTGTACCCGAGAGACGCCATAAGAATTATACATGAGAGAAGTATAAGAAGGTAGAATCAAACGGATGGAGGGTAAAGAAGAATATTTTTGGGTTTTTCAAAAAACACATCAATTAAAACGAGACCAACAAAAAGACAAGGGAACTTAAACCAATAATCAAGAACGTAAGGTTAACCTTTAAGGACAAACGCACAAAGGAGCGGGAGAGAAGAATGGATCTCTCACTAGGGCGAAGTTCGTCGGATCGCCCTATACCGTTTCGACTCCTCTTAAAGTTTGCTTATCGTTTAAAAGTTTTCCAAAACGCAAGTGATACAAAGGCAAGTTTTGATCTTTAGTTTGGGAACTTATTATGGTCACACCCCCAGTTGGTAAGTGTTCTGCCTTGGTTTTCGACGGTTGTTTTTATTGTTGTATTTATTAAACAAAGAAAATGGGAAAATCTTTTTGTGTTTTTAATCTTTTATAGATATAATACATATACTAGAAACAAAAGAAAAATATTTTTGGTGTTTTTTTATAAGTTTTTGAAAGCAATAACTTCTTGCGAAGGTTCTACAAGACTAATCGTTAAATCCTTTTACGAGACTTTCGACACACAGCCTCCCCGGCAGCGACGCCATTTTTGATTCGTTGTGTTTTTATGTCAAAACGTTATATCAAAAATACCAACAAAGTGAGGTCAATGTTATCGTGAGGACAACAAGACGTGTAGAAATACAAGTAAACCCTTCGTGAAAAGGATTACCTTGTAAACTCGTGCAATGTGATATTTTTAAGACCGAGAAAGTGATTTCCCGGGTCGTACCCCAACGAGGTGTGAATGGAAAGATATCACGAAAGGTTCGAAATTAAAATCTTGTATGTGAAAGGTTGTTTGGTTTTGTGATACGTTAAATTCACGAGAATTAACAATTAACAAACGAAAATAAAATAAACGTAACCAAAATGGGAATTATAAACAAGGAATGAAAATTAAAACTTAAAAATTACATAAGATACTACGGGAAACATCATTAGGCATTGGGAACCCTAAAATGTAAACTAGATTTAAAACCGTAAAAATTAACTTAAAATAAAAAGCGAGTGCGCGAGTTAAAACGTGAAATTAAATCTACACTAGTCCTACGGGCCTAAAAATAATTTTCCTACGTACAAAATGACAAAAGAAAATTTTAGAAAAAAGAAAATTAAAAATTCGATAAAAATTCTAATTATTATGAATTAAAAAGTAGTTATCACCAATTAAATTCTAATAATTAAATTACAAGTCCTATAAATCTGAAACTTTTTTCTAAAAATGCTAAAAGTTAAAACAAGTTTAAGAAAAATATAAAAAGCTATGGGTACAGTTCAAATAAGCAGTTAAATAAGCGAATTAAATTAATAAGGTTAAAAGGCAATACTACTATAAAAATAAAAATGGTAAACTAAAACTTGAGAAGTCCCTAGGGCAAATGGTCATGGCGTGTGGTGTTGTGTCTGTGTGTGCATGAGGTCCTGAGTTCGAATCCCATAAACCCCATTTTTTTTTGCAATTGTTTTTTTTCAGTTTTTCTTTTTGCAAAACACTTAGCCAACAAATATAATCAACTTTTGTAAAACACTTTTTATTGAAAAGATTCAAATAAGCTTATGACAAGCTTAAAAACCAACAGTTGAGCTTTTGTGTTCTAAGTGAGTTTGGAAAAAGTTTGTGACCACACCACCTTTAACCAAATAAGCAAAAAAACAACAAAGGGATTAACAACTAACAACAACTAATAACAACAAACAACAACCACTAACAAGCAAGGAGGATCAAACAGAGATGAAATCAAACAAGCTCATATGGTTGCAGGTGCATGCTGATGCACATCAGCAGCCTAATGGGTCCAAAAGGGCAACAAAAAGGGCCAAAATAAGCAAGAGAATAAGCAATTTAGGGCAAACAAAAGGAACATGCAACAAGGCAACCTAAGTGGCTTCATAAAACAACAAATATCAAAGAAATTGGTCCACAAATGAACAAGATATCAACAATAGAAAAACGGGTCAAAATGCAAACACTGGGTGCAGGGCACAAGAATGGCCAAACTGTCCACTTTGGACACAGATTAAAGTAACCAAATGGAGTCCAAATTGCAAAATTCTTTTTGAGCTTGAAAGACAAGCCACCAGAGATTATAAAACAACAACTATTATTTAATTCCTACCAGAATTGAGTCCTACATGTGCTCTAGAAAACTGTCCCATATCAACACTCAAGAAAATTTGACTTTTGAAATATTGAACTAGTTTGACTATTGTGAGTTTCTAAGGCCTAAAGATGATTGTAGATGTTAAATTAACCCTAAATTAAAGCGAATTAAGCAACCTCTACAAGTTTTGAGCCAGAATGAAGATTATGCTACTCAAATTCTCAACAGTCAACTTAAATGAAGTTTTGAAAAGCAAATTTGACTTTTTATCTAATAAACTACTGATTTTATAACCTAAGTGATCTAATAATGGACGAACAGATATGTGCAAAAAGGCACGTATCAAGGCCATTATCAAGAAAATGCAGAATGATCACGAAACTGAGATGTTTCTAGAGAATTTAAATCTTAAGTGATCAACTGAAGTGAAAATTCATCGTCAGCTTCTTCCTTCACAGAATCAGTTCATCCAAACATAGAGGTTCGCTTCAATAATCTGTCCATTCAAATATATGATCTCAATCTCTTCAAGTCCGGTTCATCTACCTTCATTTATCCATCAACCTGGGATGTTCAAAATCATGAGCTTGAGTTTGGTTCATCAATCCTTCTGCAGTTCCCCCTTGGAATGTGATGGAGTAATGTGAACTTCTGGCACGATCTTGAATCCCTTCATCATCCAGTCTGCTTCCACTCTCAATTCATCTTAGTACAACTAAGATGAATAGGGAAATGAGACTGCATGTCTTCATCAGCTCCGGGTCCGCCATCTCGACTAGATTTTGTCCTCTGCTCGACAATACTTCTGCTCTGTAGGGATCATCTTCCACTCTTCGGGGTAACTACTGCTGTTATCAATTCTAGATCATGCAGTGAACAATCTTCTCATACGTTTGTAGTTGCCTTGACACATGAACAGTCATCTTCCTGTGATGTGTACGTTCATGACCGAGTCTCTCTTAGAAGCGTTCCATGTAAGGTACCACTTGCGAGTGCGGAAGCATATCTCTATTTCATCTTTTCCCAGAACTCCATTCTCAATCAAACTGAGCTGGTCCTTTCTGTTCATGAAATTTATTAACAGTAACGCAATTTGTAAGAACCTTCCAATTTTCCTACATGGTTCAGAAGATTTCAGCTTCTCAATTCTGTTGTCGGAGTTTATAGCAATATTCTCAATTGAGAACACCGTTGCCTCAACATACATCAGACTTCTGGGATATACAACCGATTGTCAAATTTCTAACAACTTGCGTAATTGATTCTCCTGTTCTTCCTTGTTTCTAAACGTACTAATGAGTCATACAATGACCATTTGTCTAAACATTCAAGAAACATAAATTCCATTTGATGCTTAAGAATAGTTGACAATTTAGCCAATACAATTGGCATCATCAGGGTTCGCAATAATGAGTACAAAGGTAGCTTTAGAATCACTTCTCATTACCTTCCTTCTTCATAACAACTGCAATACTTTACGGAGGTTATCCTTGATTATTTAACCCATTTCTTAGAAGTTCCTGAGGTTGCTTCTTCAGTCCATCAAATGTAATCAGATCACTGAGTTTCAAAGGTAGACTAAATCATTTATTAATACGCGGAAAGGATTAATGATTTCAGATAGTGATTTAGTTAGGATCACGATAGTCGATACACCGTCATATATTTCTCTTTCTCTTCTTCATAAATCGACCGGATCATCCCAAAATAAAATATCAGGGTGAATAACATCATACGTCAGCTCATTCAATCTCTCAACTTCCATGGCTTCTTCGACTGAGATCAGTTCAGATTCTATTTTTCAAGCAGGAGGGAATACCAAAAGGTTTATCAGAGAACATTGAAAACTTTTGTACTACAAAATACTTCCAGTGCTAGAGCTTTTCAAGAATGGACACTATCTGGTGCTAGGAGAAACTTGAAAATCAGAAGAGATCAGAGTTTTGTACTTTCATAGCAGCATCAATCTTAACAGATTCATGTGTTTCAGAAACATCATAACAGGAGTAGAATGAAACAAGTTACTAAAGGTCACAAGCCAACTCGAAATCAAGAGACCTCAAAATCCGATATATCAAGATTAAACGGATTCATAGAACGAATACAGTCATCAAACCAGACGGATGGTTTATATATCTCAGGGTCCAGTACATGATACATCAAAATGTTGAAATAGATGAGAGAACAGTTCAAGGTATTGGAATCTCGTTTGTTTTAAACAAAAGTGATAGGTGGATTATAAATCAATGGTACTACAACATCAAATGATCCTCATAAGTGAGATGTATAGACTATCAGTCGTCAGCATCACCCTGCTCAGTTAACGAATCCATATTAAGATAATATTAACATCATATCCTTCCAAAGGAAACTGATGGGCAAACAGAGTTCATCATTCAGAGGGAGGAAAACAAATTTTTCCTATTTCTGTAATTAACAATTACCAGAGTAAAGGATTATGCAAAGTCAAATAGTATCGGGTGATACATTTTATGCCCAACATAAGAAATGAATTCACAGAATGTGTCTAGCACATCATGTTTGAATAACCTTCAGAATGGTCGGTAAAATATTCAGAATGTTTGTCAGGCAAAATGAAATCTGAGGATCAGAAGTGAATTTGAATGGTATACGGTATCAATGTCATTCTCGAGAGATTTCAACTTATTTGTTTATTGAACTTGGGTTGCAAAACTTTTAAACCACAGAAATAGAAATGCTCTTAAGGCATGACTAAAGGCAGAAGCACGAATCAGAGTAATGCGGAAGCAATGCTACTACTTAGATGCCCTAGTCTACCCATTCCTCACCGGTAATAACTTAGGTTGCTAAAGGGGTTCTTAGAGTAAATCATCAGAGTCGTTTTGTGGGCGCCTACAGCGGAAACTGAATGGTCCAAGCTTCACAGGTCGGGATTTAGTGTACTACAAGTCGCAGCCTGGGCTCTGATACCATAATTGTAACACCCCAACCCGACAAGGGCTAAAGTGTCACATTCATGGTGTCAATCAGAACAAACACAAGCATAAACTTTAATGATACAATGGATACAAGCGTTACAAAAGGTTCCATGATAAAGGAATACAATATCAGAACTAAGTACAAAATGACTAAATCTAACGCATCTTCAGAACCACTATTAACTCATCAAGCAAATCCTCTCTAAAGCTCCTAATTGCACTCTTCACCATAACCCAGCTTCCTTCTAAAACCTGCCGCGGGAGAAAGAAAACGCGGCTGAGCTTAAAAAGCCCAGTGAACAGATATAACAACAAAGTAATATGAAACAGAAAAGAAAGACAGAATATGTTGCATTGGATAAGTATCATAAAGGTGTAACATGGTTAGAATATAAAGGTAAAGTTGAATAAGGTAGAAATAAATGTAGAGGTTAAGTGTAACGGTAAATGTAAGGATTAAATATAAGTTAAGTGTAAAAGTAAATATAAAGGTACCAGATAAAGTTTAAGTTTAGGTTTCATATTCAGTATTTCAACCACGTGCCCAGAACAGATCAGATAATATCAGTAGCAGCCTCATATGCAATCCAGAGGGGAGGCCTCAGAATATCAGATGTAAACAGAGGGGTGACCTCAATGGGTTGTGAAGGACGTGTATTGCACACACAGCCGCATTCACCAGATAACAGATAATAATAACAGATAACAGATAACAGATAACAGACCTAGGATGCATCCATTCGCCCCTTACCCATTCACGTGCAGACCATAATCAAAGGGACGGTGTGAGAAATCACTCACCCACACATGAGTCATGCCACTGGTGCATCAATGACACGGACATGGAACCCCCATGCCTAGTGATAGCCCGGGTTTCATACTGAATGGGTCAATGTTTAATTTAAAAGGTTCAGATTACATATCAGAATTTAAATGTCCAGATAAAACAGAAGTTCAGATTATACAGATCATATCAGATGGTATATATATGTATATAAGATTTTATCAGATTAGCAGATTCATAAAGCAGAGGTTTAATATCAAAGGTTCATATTTCATAAGTTCAATATCAAAGGTTCAGATAGCAAATTCAGATAGTAAGTGGTTCAGATAACAAAAGTTCAAATAGAAAAGGGGATCATAGCAATGGCATAGGGAATCCTAAACAAAGGAAAAATATCAGAAGAAAGGTAGCAAAGGTTCATATCAATGGTTCAAGGTTTACAAGTGTGAAAGTTTTTATAAGGAAACAGATTTAGAGGTTTTCATTTCATTTAAAACATGATTTTCATAAAAGTATTTCTCTAAAATGTTTTTAGCAAGAGTTATTTAAATTTCCTTTTGAAACAAGTCTGATATCATGTTTAAAGAAATCATTTCCACATGGTTTGTCTCATATCATCAAGTTATATTTTCAAAGGTTTTCATACAAAACATAATGTCAATGAACCAGAGACATCAGAAGAACCAAGATCAGAAATCAGAGTAGGGGTAGAGAAAACGGATCATGAGTCATGAGAAACCTTACTGAAAGGTCAGAATATCTGTACCTCAACCAGACGACAAAGCAGACACAAGAAAACATCAGACAAAAATAGGAACTCCTCCTTCTTCACAGAACCTAGACGTATTAGAAGTCGAGAATTATTCGATAGTTCATTTGAAATCAGATTACTCCCTTTTTAGGTTATCTTTCCATTTTTAGAAACTTTCCACATTTAATATCTTTACTAAATTTGAATAACTTTCTATTTTATCAGATTCCCAGAATTAGTAAGTTTCTATTTTTAGAAAGTTCCCTTATTTAGAAAGGTTTCCAATTTTCAGCAGTTTCCATAATTAGTACTTTCCAAAAATAGCAAGTTTCCATAAATATCAAGATTTCCATTACTAGCAAGTTCTCACTTATTAGCACCTTCTTATAACTTAGTTTTGTCCCAATGTCAAGTCTCATGGCCTCGTGTATAACAGTTTTCCTTTTATAGACATTTTCTGAGATTAGGGTTTCGTTAGGTCACCGAACATGTTTTAGGGTTAAAAGTGTCAATTTAACAAGTTTAGGGTCACACATGAAACTAAACACATTATAACACTCATATAAAAGTCACATAAGCCAGA
>LBNU01027114.1:160854-204865 GCA_014162995.1 Artemisia annua | reverse complement strand
GTAGGGTCTTTTTTTTTTTTCCTCTTTTGTGCTAATAAAAAGGGCGCGTTTCCCCCCTTCTCATATCAAATTATAACCCTAATTTGGCCTCTTTCTTTCTAACCCCTCTTTCTTTCTAACCCTAACATATCTCCTTTATCATTTGCTTGTTTGATCCTGCGTTTTAACAATGGCTACACCACCAACACCGTATGCCCTTGCTCGTACCCCTACCTTTCAACAGTTAAGGGTTGCTGCTGATTCGGATGATGTTGATGATTGTTTGCATCTGCTATTTAGCCAGGACTATACTGAAAATGATGGGTTGATAATGGTGCTTGGTGAAAAGCGTGATGAATTAGTGGCAAAGATTAAGTGTCTAGAGGGTTTGGTGGAAGAAGGGGAGCGTTTTTTTACCGTTGCATGAGAATGGGATATGGGTTTGCAGTGTATGAAGGAGACATTGGAGAGAGACAGGAAGGTGCTTGCTTGCTGGGTTGATTAAGGTTTTGGATTTGGCGCGAGAAGGAAGAGAGGAGAAGAAGGGCCATCTTTTCTGGTTTGAGTGATGGGCTGGCCACCTGGTGTGGTATATTTTGGTCTTATTTTGTGTTTTAATCGGTCTATGGGTCTTAGTTAACTGCGAATATGTCTTGCGTCTGTTTATGTATGGATATGGTATCATGAATTTTGCTTCTTTTTGGATGATATCATGTAATGAAGTACATTTGTAAGATGTTTAAGCAATGGAAATATAATATTATGATTATGGTTGTTCATGTGTTGTTTTGTGTTGAAAAATCATTGTCGCTTTCTTTGTAATCGTATATCAATGCATTATCATTTTAGCAAAATCATTTTAACAAATAGTAGTTCAGCCAACAATAGGCAATTGCAGGCTAAGAAAGGTACAAAGCGAAGGCTATTTACATCTAACATATAGTTCATTAACCATAAATAGTTAAGCTTACATAGGCGATGTTTTCTGAGTGTTGCACAAAAAAGAAACATCACACCTAGGTTATGCCATACGACTGGCGATAGCACTAAAACATATTTACATACTGCATAGTTTTTTAGATGCACGGAAGAACGTTACATCTAAGCAGCAAAAGCTGAAACTAATTGTTTTTAAACGATGCATAGTAGTGCATACTTACATAGAGTATTATACATAAATAGCTGAGAGACTTGTTTGGTACTCGTGCTCTGCAAGTTTTTTTGATATATTGCTTCTGCACTTGTGCTCTGCAACCTTGCTTCGATCAGTCTGTTTTTTTGGATTTTTTTAGAGATGTTTTCTCTGGTGTATCCTTGTCTTCTGTGAAAAGCTCTCTCCTAGCATTTCTTTTTGGCTGTTCTTTTCTAGGCTTTGATATTTCAGATAAAGGGGTTTCTTTTGGCGGTGGTGTGTTGTCAGTTTCTCTTGGTTCAAAGGTATCAGATGTCTCAACTTTTCCAGTGCTAGTGTTCGGTGGTGTATTCATTGGTGTTACACTCAGTGGATCCTCTTCAGTCTTTGTTTTCGAAGGTTCTGTTAAAAGCATTCCAGTTGCTCCACTTTTGGTTTCTGCTTCCATTGTTGCGACTGTGTTTTCCTTGGAAGAGTCCATGCTACTTTCAGGAGGTGCAGACATTTGATATTAGCAATGGTGTGTCGTCCCAACAGGTATCAAGGATGAAAACTTGTTTGTCTTTTGTACACTCTTGATCAAAGTGTAGTTGAAAAATTTTCTTCTTTCCTTGCAGAGAAAGCAGCTCTACTGGATAGTCATGGGAGTCTGGGTTAGGTATGGTGTGCAGCAATCCCTTACAATCTTTTACCAGTGAGTTTGCCTCATTACTGAAACACGTCATTATTCCAGTGGCAGTGGCATCGGACAACACCACTCTGAAACAATAGCTGCGTAAAAAATTTTAAAGACACTCTTTAGAAATATTACAATTTTCTTATAAATAGTGCACCGTGTATTGTAGCTTACCTGTAAAGCAAGTCATCATTGGACGTCATTTGTAGCCTTCTTCTTGACAGGAAGCGTTTGCCTAAAATCACCTCCTAAAATAACTGTTTTCCCTCCAAACAAACCTGCTGGCCTATCCATTATATCTCCCAATGTGCGGTCAAGTGTTTCGAAGCATTTGCGATCATTCATAGGAGCCTCGTCCCATATGATGAGATCAGTATGCTTAAGCAATTCGGCCACTTGCGTTTTTTTTTATATTGCACATTGATTCGTCAGATAAATCTAACGGTATCTTGAACCTTGAATGAGCCGTTTGTCCTGATGGGAGTAATAAGGCCGCAATACCCGAAGAAGCGACTACCAAGACAATTTTTCCTTCTGACCTAAGTGTAGAAATTATAGTCCTCCAAACAAAAGTCTTGCCAGTACCTCCATGGCCATAAACAAATATGAGCTTCTGCCGGCGATCATTGACTGCATTTGTTACTCGGTCAAAGATTATTCGATGGTCAGGATTTAGGTGGCTCACTAATCTTTCACTTTCACTCCTCAACATTCACGATTATAAGACCTTTCTTCCATTAGTGCCCTGTTATTCAAGATCTGTAGCAAGTGTGGTGGAGGCAGATCACTTGACTGATTTTCCATAGAAAGCAAGAATTGCTTGTAGCTCATACATAAGACCATCTCGTAAGTCTTCAGGACTAACATGAAGATCTTGTATATGCAAGATCTCTGAAAGTATGAGGGGAATGTCTTCTGACATGGAATCTGCGTGTGACTGCAGCAATGTAATTGGATTGGAAACCTCACAAAAGATAAGGATTTGACAAAAAAGGTTTCGCATGTAAGATGGCGTGGCTGAGAAAGAAGCCTCTTGCAAAGCAATGTTCCATTCTTGATCACCGCCTAACAGACCCATGGCTTCACACACAGCTCTATTCGTAGGATAGACAACCTCATCAACTGTACGGATATGGCGGAATGACATCGAACCTTTTTGATGACAAAGTAGCAGCCTTAAGTAAAATGCATCTCGAGAGTTAGGATGCATGTATGTCAGACGGCCAAGTGCTATTGTGGTGGCACGGCGCCTGCGTTGCCAATACTTGCCATCTTTGTGCCATGCATACTCTTTTGGAAAGTTTAAGTATGTTAGATGGCGGTCGTCTGTATTGTAAAGGTTGTATCTAAACCATTCAGTCAGTGTAGTCCTTTTGTTGTGCTCACTGTCCACGACCGCTTGCAACCGCTGCTGCCTTCTAAAATTCACTCGCTGCATATTCTCAAGGTGAACCGCAAGTATTTGAACCGGTGGATCTCTGCTATGTATGCTAAATCCAAGAATCCTCCAGCATGCTTCATGTGGTCCAATGAATCTAGCATCCCGGAAATTCTTGATTTCATCAATGTGCAATGAACGACGGCTTGTACTTGGTCCTGTACTTCCGAGTGTTCTTGTAATATGAGTCACTATCCGGTCAGTGCCTTTTGAAATATACTTAAAGAGGTATTTTATAAGCATTGACCATTCACAGTACTCAATATTGATATGTGCGTAGAACCGCATGCATAGAGACCGGTTATGCAGAACAACATACCCGTTATCAAGGCTGATATTTTGCCTTATCGTTGTTATGCCCGAATCTCTTCTACGGTAATGCACATATCCTTTTTGATCAATAAAGGTTTCAGGANTTTGAAATATACTTAAAGAGGTATTTTATAAGCATTGACCATTCACAGTACTCAATATTGATATGTGCGTAGAACCGCATGCATAGAGACCGGTTATGCAGAACAACATACCCGTTATCAAGGCTGATATTTTGCCTTATCGTTGTTATGCCCGAATCTCTTCTACGGTAATGCACATATCCTTTTTGATCAATAAAGGTTTCAGGACAACAAGCTTTAGGAAAGTTCTTAGTGCACACATCGCTATCCCGCATACACGGTGCTAATTTATTGACCAACCCACACGGACCGTGCATCATGAACTCAGTAATAACTCTGTAGCCTTCAGGATCGATTGCCGGGTTTGGTAGCTCTGCAGAGACAAATCTATCCACATCTGTGTGTGCTTGCACACGATGGCTTTCTTTCACCCATAACAGTAAATGACAATGTGGCAACCCTCTTTTTTGGAACTCAACCGTGTATAAAACTGCAACAAAATTATAGCTACTTAGGCATCAGGTAAATGTAATAATCCGATAGAGTATACACGTATAAATTATAAACACTGCTTGCCTCCTCTTGGCCAAAAGGCTTCGAATCTCTTAAGAAAGTCACTAAATCATGCATCTTTCTTTCAAAGACACAATCCACAACATCAGGCCTGTCGGCAACCGTGACATGCGAGAATTGCTCCATGTATTCTTGAATCTCAGGCCAATTAACATTGCACGTGAATGTGATAAAGAACGATGGGTTCCCGTGTACCCGACATATAGCCAAAGCGTCTAAATAATGGCTATACATATAACGTGGCCCTCCTATAAAAGATGAAGGCAGAATTGTCCTTGAACCGACATCTAAATCGTCCTGATCGCCGCGTGAGATAGCATCATGTAGGCCTGCCATATAATCATTTCGAATATCATCTTGATGTCCCCTTACAAAGTCAATCCTTGATTGTTCAATGCTACAGTAGGCCGTAACAACATATTGCTGGAAAAGCCTGCCACTCCTTGGCAGTAGGCGATATTCATTAAAACGGTCATGTAGCTCGTATTGATAGTACATCTTCATCGTCATTTTTTTGGGAAGGTCGGACGATGAACGCCTACTCAATAACACGCGTCCCAAATGGTATCCATCTTCACCAAAGAAAAATATTAACTGAAATTGCATCGACATATAAGATGCGTTTAACTTGCTGACTTGTAGTAGCCTATGATCATGTTGTTCAACGATTACATCAAACTCAGTTCCTACGTGTGGCCCACCATCAAAGACAATAGCACCAATAGAATCTCCTGTAGGCAACTCGTGCTGCCTTGAACCGACAACACCAAACAAACGGACCTTGAATTCTGGAACATCACTCTCTGCCATTTTATCCCTTGCAGTTCTAAATAACTGGACTAACTCATTGTGCTCGTCCAGCAGTTCAATCAAACTTTCCACAATATCTAGACGTAGACCTTGGCCAGATATTTGAAAGTGCTCCAAACGATTCGCAACCTCATTGTCTGTGTCATAAATATATAGCTGCAATAACTATGGCCGCGTATTAGGTTCTGGCCAGAGGCTGCCTATCCGATGGTAAAGCTGGCCGGAAATTTTAAAGACATAAGGACCACGGCCCGTGTTTACAGATGCGTCTATTTGTGCACCCAATGATGTCATTGCAAACATTTGATTGTATGCGCGAATATTCTCCATAAAATGGAGATTAGTAAAAAGGTCTTTTATATACTCTGGATATTCATTGTGACCATGTAGCTTTACTTTTCCATCATTGCAACATTTATTGTAATCAACACGGTTTCTGGTACTGGTGGAAACCCTTTCGTCATACCAAAACCTTGCATTGCAATGACGGCAAATCTGATCACATCTGCCCACATGTATATATGTATCCATAGGACCTGCATTAGACATAGCAAATTTAGTTTTTTACAATTGCCTGGCCAAAATAACAATGCTTAGTTTGCTCTGCATATGAAACAGGACAACCGAAACCGGTAACATACCTTGTCTAGCTCTTCTACCTCTGTTACGTGGACCACGTCGATTATTTGACAAAGAACGCATTGTAACTGGAAGAGATAAAAGAAAAGGTGGTAAGTAAATGCAAAAGTATTTAAGATACTATGTTTATTTGGTTTTTTTTATCTATTTTTTTAAAGCAATCAAACCTTGAGACCGCTGGCCTTGAGCATCTGTTTGCACATTTGCATTGCAGGGTGGTGGTATTGTAGCAGAGGTTTGAGGAGCTTCATTAGATGAAGGGCTTGCAGTTTGAGACGTGCAGGGTCCCGCAACACATCCAGGTATAACCCTGCTTATGTCGTCATCGATTATAAGAATGCCTTATTCGCCTGCAACAAACATAGATACTCAAGCCCTTAACCCTGAAAATAACACTTGGAATAGCAAATGAAACGTAAAAAGGAATGTAAATTACATAACAACTCTGCATCGTTAGTTTCTGAAGACAATGTAGAATTGGGTCTATACGGAACAAACTGATTTTCATTAGAAACCTCATACATTTTCCGCTTCCCTTTATCTATAAAAGTTGCAGGCACATCTAAGTTAGAAGTGCCTCTAGGCTGTCTTTGTTGCACACTGCATTCATCTGAAAGACACGAAAAGGAAGGTTTTTTAAAACACAATAATGGTTAAAAAGCTAAGCAACAGAACATAAACGGTAAAGCACAACAAACATGATACGTACCCGTTATTTGTACAGGTGGACCGGCGGCGGTATAACATTCAAAATCTCTGCCACTGCCTTTAGCCGCTTCTCCATCGGCCACATGTAGTATACTTTGAAAGGGTTGTTCCAAAAACACGGGATTTGTGTGACGACATTGATAATCTACATTAAAGGTATCACCTTCTTTCCTGCTTTCCGTGTTTGCTTGTTGTACAGAATCACTGCCAGTGGAAACTTGGCTAGTAGCAAGCCTATCCTTACACAGCCTCTTACTAAGCGAATCTAAAGGTCCGTCAACACTACCTATAGCACTTACCATGGTCTCTGACTCTAAATCTAAAATAGCAGATTCCTTCTCTTGAGCAAAATGACAAAGATCTACAGGCTCTAAAGAAGGCATACAGGTAACCCTACGTATCGCTCTTTTTTTAGTCTTCATATTACACAGATCTAATACCATTGAATTTGATACAGATATAGGCAAACAAAAAAAGCAGAAAACGCAGATCAAGCATAGAAGGATGGATTTATAAGCATCATACATACAACAAATATACATAGAGCAAATGTACATACATCCAAGGATCAGCAACAATGCATGCATGCAAGGCAAAAAATATCAAAACAAAGAACATTATAACCATGTGTAAGTAAAGAAAAACATGCAACCAACCTTTTTCAAGTGATCCTGAAGTGTCTGCAATTTTTTTGGTTTTTTTCCTGGTTTTTTGTTTTTTTAACAAATTTTGTTGCAAAGATCCACCACTTTTGCTTGGCTGCAACTATGAGTATTATGGGAGTATAGAAACTTCTCCTAGTACTTGCACCAACCCAAAACATGTGCAACATTGTACTTATTCAAAGACCATCCACAAAGAAGTCATGTTTAGGTAAAAAGTCCAAGGATAAGGTTGTGGATCATGGACACGTTTCATAGCAAAGTACTATGTATTTGCAATGTATACGGCCATATATTTTATACATGTGCGTATTTCACAGAACATACGGTGGGCCAGAAACTGGGCCAACGTGGGCCAAAATCTTGCAGCAGACTGGCAGTGGAGGTGGGCTGCTAACTTGGGCCAAAAAAGGGCGGGAAAAAAGAGGGCAATACGGCGTCGTATGCCTAGTGGTTTAATATAAACTCTAATGTCTTCTAGTTCAATTTTTTTCTAAGAGAAACCTTTGCCTAGGCATATTATAATGTTACAAGGACCACAAATTTGTTAGTGCCTTTATAGTTTTATTCACCCCGGTTGACTTGAATTTTTGTGATCTCTCTTATCCCCTCCGTCTCAAAATAATTTTCTTACGACCAAAACCATACAGTTCAATAAAAACATAGTTATTACTGTTTTATCTTTCTTTTAGTTTTACCTTAAACTAATTAATAGATGTTTTCTTTAAAGCTTGTAATAATAGTTCAAGTAAGGTTAATATAACTCGATGAAACTCCCACAACTATTTTTTGCACCAAAAAATTAAATTGGGATATCCCGAAAAGAAAACATGGATTATTAATTTAGGACAGAGAGAGAGTATATAATAAGAGATTTTCAAAAGTAGAAAGAGAAGGTTGAAAAATTCAATTAGACTAATTGGATTGCATCATTCTACCTACGTGGCACAATTAAATATTTTTATTGGTCAATAAAAGTCAAAATTAGATTCCATTTGATCAACTGCATCTAAATTTCATTCAAGAAAATTAATATGTATAAAAACACGTGTGTCAATTTTGTGAAAAAATAAAATAAACTTAAAAAGGAAGGTGTAGTTAACAAAACTTTAGTTGTTAAATTTTAAATAAACTATATGAACTTAAGTATATTTATCAGTTTTTTTTAATAACTTTATAAATTTAATAAATAACTCCTATACTTTATACCTCTATACTTTATATTTTATAAAAAATACAACAATATGTTGTTAATTATAAATACTATTATCAGTATATATAAATTAATGTACTTGCACAAAATTATAAATATAAAAAAGAAAGCACGAGTTACTGTGACATGTAAATGAATACACGAGATTATATATATATGAACGACTCATTTTATTCCTTTTTATTAGATTAAGTAAGGATATCCGTAAAATTATTATTTTTTAACTATTTGCATTCAATAACAACCCATTTTATTCCTCTTTATAGTTCAACCCGCGCAAATGTTTAAAAACCGACTTAAATTATTATTAACAACAATATAAATATCAAAATTAGCTTAAATTATTAGTAATTTTAACTCAAAATTCATTAGCTCACCAAAATTTAAAACTTATCAAAAAAATTATTTTTTAATTTTATTTTTCTTAGACCATTCTTAGTAAAGGATGATTTGCTCACATTGATTATTGATTTGTTTAATGTAATGTACAAATCAGTCAAAACATGATGTATGTATAATACAATTATTTATTGCATAATTTAGGGGGCACTTGGTTCAAATTGAGGAATAGAAAAGGTAAAGGTAAAGGGAATGCTAAGGAATGCAATTAGTAATAAATTTTATAACCCCCAATTCATAGGTAATGCTCCATTACCTTGTTTTGGGTAATGGTCCATTGCATAATAGTATACCAAGCATAAGTAATGATTACCTTTCCCATTCCTCACCCTCTAATACATCCAACCAAACATGCCCTTATTGTGTCCAATCAAAAATATGTATGTGCAAGTCAATTCTACTCCGTAATGGATACCACAAGTGGTCTCCCTTTATTCGCGCGTCAAGGCCATTACGACCACCATGATGACTTGATCCATGCGTGGTTATACCACTTTTAGCACCCGTTTGGTGGTGTAGACCACTAATCATTTTGGGTATATTGTGTGTTATGATTGTACCAGCTAAATAACATGTGATATTTACGAGTATTTTAAAGAGAAGACAAAAAATAGATGATGAATCGTAAATTACACACGTTATAAATAAACACATGATTATATGCAGTCGAAAATATAAAGTTCATACTAATGAAACATAGTGCAATCAAACTAACATATATGGTGTGTTTGTTAAAAGTACCAGTGAGCTGTTTGCAGTACCAGTAATCACAATTCACAGCTTACCGCTCGCCGCTTATTAAGGAAGCATTGGAAAAATGAGCATTCCTAAAAAATAGCAAAACTCACCGCTCTTTGCCAAACGACTGCTGACGACCAAAATTCTCATTGCTCACCGCTCACCGCTCTAAAAAGCTCCACATGCACTGCTCCGTGCCAAATAAACCCATAGTCTAGTCTATTTATGAAATACTACGTAACATGGTATATCCTTAACATTCCCAGAGGTGAGATCCATGCAAGACATATGCTCTCTAAAGAACAAATAAGCCAATCTCAACCATCCATCCACCTTTCATCTAATGGCTTAGAAGAAGCCAACAATTTCAAAAAAGGGCAAGTTAGTAAAATCATGTGTCTCAATAAAAGCAAAAAAATATCTCAATCCCCTCATTCAATACGTTACTTTCTCTCTCATCAAAACCCTAGATCTAAAGAATCACGCCGGAATCACCATGAATCCGACGGATTCGTCAACAAAACCGCCGGACATCAACAAATCCGTCAGAATCATCAACAAACCCGTTGGATTCATCAATAATCCCGTCAGAAGACGCCGCCGCCGCCGTTCCTCTAATTCCGATTAACCGGAAAGCACAGACACCGCTATTCATCAATAATATCGTTGAAAATCAACAATTAATCACTGATATAGATGAAAATCACTTAATTGAAATTCCAGTAGATGATGTAGTTACAAAAGATTTTTTACCAGAAGATAAAGATAAAGATGTTGCTATGAAAGAATTTGATAGTAAAATCCCTTAGGTTTCTGATTTTGTTGTTTAACGTTATAAGAAAAGTGTAAATCCCATGGGATTCTGATTTGTATTTTGTTTTGTATAAACTTGGAAGTAAAAAATCCCTTGAGATTCTGTTTTCTTATGTTTAATGTTATGAGAAAAGTGTAAATCCCATGGGATTTGAATTTTGTTTTGTATAAACTTGGAAGTACAAAATCCCATGGGATTCATCTATGAATCCATTTTGAGTTTGTTAGATTGCCTAGATCAGGTCTGCAAAGAGGGCTTATGGGTTGTTTGGAAGAAGTCACAGATGAATCCCATGGGATTCACAGATGAATTCCATGGGATCATTATAAATCCCATGGGATTCATAGATGAATCCCATGGGATTCATAATCCCTTGAGATATCTTAATCCCTAGACATTCTGCGTTTTATACAGATTCTATGAAATCACCAAGACCAACTTTATATGAACACATTGATACACCGGGCGGATCGGTATATTAGAAGCCTCATGTAGAAGGAATTCCTGTACCAGGAGAGGGAAAATACTATGACACTATAGAGGAAGCTATAGATATGTATGGTAAGTATGCTGAAGCGGGAGGTTTTAAAATTAAAAAAGCAGGACAACGATTAACAAAATCTGGAATTGTACAACTCAAATACATCATGTGCAACAAAGAAGGAGCTCCAAGACATATTAATATCGACACTTTGGATGCTAAACACAGTGACAAACAAAAACGAAATACAACTATGCATGTAACAGGTAGTAAACCTCTCTAACATATTTATGACTTGTAATATATAACAATTCATGAGAATAATATTGAATCCCATGTGATTTATTCTGAATCCCATGGGATTCATTCAGAATCCCATGGGATTCTTTTTTTTTTGTATAACATTTTTTTAAAATATTTTTTTGTATAACAGGATGTAAAGCTCGTATAAGATTAGAATTGGATATCGTTTCTCGAAAATACAAGCTAGTTCAGTTTATTGCTGAACACAACCATTTGCTTATACCAAAAGAGTACAAACATTTTACAAAAAAGCAAAGGAGAATGACACATGGAGAAAAAATGTTTGTTGTCAAAGCGGCAAAGAACAAGATTGGTCCAACGCGGGCTCACAACTTGTTAACAAGTATAAAAGGTGGGTATGAATATGTTCATGGGACAACTGATGATTCTAAGAACGATGCACAAATGCTTATAGATAAAATGGAAAACAGAAAGATATATGTTCCGAACTTTACATTTCAGTATAAGGTTGAAGAGAGTGAGTTAGTGGCATTGTTTTGGGCCGATGAAGTTGCAAAATGCAATTATAAGGAATTTGGAGACATAGTATCTTTTGATGCGACATTCAGGTGTAACAAGTAAGTGTTTTTTTAATATGAAATCAGATGGGATTCTTTATGAAATATCAAGGGATTCATTGTGAATCTCATAGGATTCACAATGAATCCCATAGGATTATGTATGTAATCACATGGGATTTTGTCACTAAAACTTATATTATTTCTAGGTACAACATGGTGTTTGTACCATTCACCGGTGTTGATAATCACAGAAAGTGTGTCACACTTGGATCGGGAATGCTGTTACATGAAGACACTGAATCATACACGTGGCTACTAAAAGCATTTATGACTGCTTTCCAAAAAGAACCAACCATGGTGGTAACAGATCAAGATGGAGCAATGAAGTGAGCCATTGAAGCCGTTTTCACTAAATCGAAACACAGACTTTGCATGTGGCATATTCACCAAAAGATCCCAACAAAGGTAATTTATCGAGCTTAACAAAAATGTGTTTTTTTTATCACATGTGATACATAGATGAATCACATGGGATTCTGTATATCTGATCTGAATGTTTTAATCTGAATCCCATGGGATTCTATGTAAATCTCATGGGATTCATAAATATATCATTTGTGAATTTTTTATCTGAATCCCATGGGATTCTATATGAATCCCTTGTGATTTACTTGTGTAGTATTTCATGTTATTTATGCTAAAAATAATATTCTAAGAATCTAAATATCAAAAACAGATTTGTAAAGAAATATACAGTGAAACTGATTTCAAGAAGTGATTAAACAAGATCATTTGGAATATGTTTATGGGACCATTGGAATTTGAAGAAAAATGGGCTAACTTGATTGAAGATTTTGGTTTGCAAAATCACAAATGGATGACCAAGATGTTTAATCTACGAGAAATGTGGATTCCAGCTTACTTTATCGACTCGCCATTATTTGGATTGATGAGAACAACATCAAGGTCGGAGAGTGAAAACTCGTTCTTCAAAAGTTTCACAAGCCCAGGAGCAACGCTAGTTAGTTTCATGATGTCTTATGAATCAGCAATGGAAAGACAACGACATAGGCAAGAACATTTGGACTTCAAAACATTAGACGCGGCTCCAAAATGTCAAACACACTTACAGATTGAACGTCATGCATCAAGAGTGTACACTAGAACGATATTTCTTCTTGTTCAGATGGAAATATATGAAGCATGCTGGATAAAGATAGAATAAGGTTGTGAGATTGTCATGATAAGAGACAAAAATCCGTGGGCTTATAGAATCCTTAATAAGGAAGTTGCAAAAGAACAAGAAGAGGAAGGCGAAATAGTAGCAACAAAAAAATTTATAGACTATAAGGTATGATACTTGTTGGTATAATATCACATGCATTCAATGAATAGTCAGATGTTATTCATAATGAATCACATGGGATTCATAATGAATCCCATGGGATTCATTATGAATCCCATGTGATTCATTATGAATCACATGGGATTCATTATGAATCCCATGGGATTATCTAATGAATCCCATGGGATTCATTCTGAATTACATGTGATTCACTATGAATCCCATGAATTTGAATTCTTTAATTCTTGTGATTTGTTTTTTGAAAAGGTACTGCGAACTATAGAAGATGGGTCGGTGGTATGTACTTGTAGACATTTTGCCCGATACGGTTTTCTATGCCGACACATATTATCGTGATATTAATGTCATTCCAAAGCAATATATTTTGAGGCGTTGGACAAGGGATATAATACCACCTGATTTAAGAAGAAAAAGAAAGAGATATGGGGAAAAATGTAAATTTGAAAAACAAACAAACGAAGCAACTTGTGTAGTGGACGATTGTTTATTCAGGTTGAGCAATAATGTAGAGAAGATGGGTGCTTTTGTAGAAAAAATGAAGACTTTAAAGACAGAAGTGGAGGCTGAGGTGCCAAATCCTCCTTCAATGGGAGATGTAATTGCTGAATATTTTGCAATTTTTAAACAGAGAACAAAACAGTTAACAATCCAACAAGGGCAAGCAACAAAGGAAATATTACAGAAGTAGAACGCAATAAAAGGCGAAATAGTGAGAAAGAAAAATCACGTAGAGTTAAAAAGAAACAAAAGAAGCCTTGTGGCTATTGTTGAGAGAAAAAAAACTTGCATACGAAAACAACTTGTCCGAAGAACCCAAAGGCAAAGAAAAAGCCGAATCCAATTGATGTTTGAACAAACTTACATTACTTATATTCTTGTTTTCTATTAGTTCTTTTTCTTCTTTACTTGAATATTTAGATGATTTGCAAAGAAAATTCTTGTTTACTTTGAATATGTCTTTTTTCTTACTTAAATGTTGTCTCAGACACAAATGATTCATCAAAGAATCCTATGGGATCATACAGAATCCCATGGGATTCTAGGGAAAGAATCCCATGGGATTCTATAGAAATTAACAAAGATACTTGACAAGAAAATATCAGATTTTTAAGAAAATATAATAAAAGACAAACTAGTCTAGTATAATGATTAACTAAATATTCCCATGCATAAAAGATTAGTTAGTTTGACAGTTATTGTTCTACCATTCACAAAATGTTAGCTATTGTCCTAACATTAACAAAAGATGACCTTCTAGAATGCTTAGCTATTGTTTTACCATTCACAAAATATTAGTTGTAAACTGTTCTACCATTCACAAAAGACGACCTTCTTGAATACTTATTTGCAGTCACGTGCATCCCTATTCCTAACTGTTGAAAAAATTATAGACAGCTTTTCACGAGCAGGAAGTTTATCAAACTCCAATGCTAATTCATACATCCTACCTGCATGAACATTAACCTCGTGTAACAATATCTTGGTGGCGAACATGAATCTCAATACCCTCAATTGGTCAGACTGCTCTTTAGACTCGACAACCATACCACAATCCCATTTCCCAGCAGCTTCACCAGTGTAATTATCCATATGTAACATAATGAAAACACCACAATCTATGAAGTTATTCTTGGTTTTCCACTTGAGGCTTGGGATTCTTGGCTTGACTTTACGAATGCTAACATGTTTTTTTGTAACCATACAACTTCAGATGACGGGCAAACAACGTTTTCTACAAAATTATTAAAAAAAAATAGAGAGAGAGCATAAATTACTATAATTTTGAGAAAATCACAGGGATTCGTCTAGTATCTCATGTAGTTCTGTATGAATCCCGTGGGATTCATTATGAATCACATGGAATTCATCATAAACTAACATGTGATCTGTGTCAATCCCATGGGATTCAGAATGAATCCCATGGGATTCATCATAAAATTATTAAAAATACACAATAGCACCACTATCCTTTCTTTGGCAAGAAAGGATCTGTGAATCACTTTACAACAGAAAAGTAAGTACTTACAAGAAGTTCACATGTATCTTTATACTTTTCCTCGTACGTTGCTCCACTATCACTGTTATCTAGTATCGTCATTGTTGTTATTTTTTTAGTAAGGCTGAAGACAACGACATAGAAATGGCCCACTTTGCAAATAGGAAAAAAAAGCCTGTTTAAACAAAACCAAAAAACATAATAAAAATGACGAAAAGTAAAAACAAAAATAAAAATTTAAAACAAAAAAATTTAATTTTACCAATTCAATGCCATTGAGAGCCATGCCACCAACATCATCTTTAAACTGAGCCGAAACTTCTTTTTCAAATTCTTTAAATTTTTCGTCCTCAGACTCCAAGGTTCCATCAAACATAGTTTTCGTCTGTATATGCAATTTTTCAATATGATGTTACGATACGAATTGCTTTGGGGTGTTTGGTAAGTCAAATAAGCAGTTTATTTAAAACAGTTTATCAAGCAAATCAAAAAATAATTACTTACAATACATCCGGTTGGGAAAAAGTGTCGTGATGGAGAACCAGCTGCTCTACAACTATTTTCATGATTCAGAATTACAGCCAAACAATCAACTACATTAGCATCAACCCACAAACTGGGTGCTAATGTCTCCATATTAAAACGCACTGAATATAGCTCCCTAGAACGTGTTTCGAAAACTCGTTCATTATATGAAAAAAAAAAATCATCTAAGAATCATATCATATAATTAACTGTGAATCACATGGGATTCAATGTGAATCCCATAGGATTGTATGTGAATCTCATGGGATTCACTGTCAATCCCTCACATTGAATCAGATGATAACATACTATGAAACTTGCATAAAAAACACACATATAAACTTACATCTTTTCGCCTTGCATCGCGAACAAACTATTTCCAAGAATGAACTCCGGCCTAGTCATTTTCAGTGCAACCTTTGTCTTCTGGTTCATATATGGAGATAATAGATAGGAAGACGGTTTCACCAAACGCTTTTCAGGACTCAGACTTACTTTTGAAGTACGAGTAGCCATATTTTGAGGAGTAATGGCACCTGGATTCCCATCACCCATTGGCTCCATAGTACCTTCAGTGACCGACTTTAGCTGAATAAAATAAAAAATTTTAATTAAAAAAAATAAATTTGTGGAAAAAATAAGTAAAGAATTATTATGCAAGAATATTACATAATAGAACTCTGCAGCTGCACATACAAACCACTCTTCAATCAAATCTAAATGGTTCTTGATCCATTGTGTTAAAGAGAAAGGTTCATCAACTTGGTTTTCGGGAACTACATCATCTTCTTTTTCTATAGATGGATCAACCACAGTTGAATCACCTAGCTTCTCGGCATATGCATGACTAGCTTTTGGATCGCTACCAGATGGATCATTATCATTCTGATCGTGATCATCACTTCCTTCATGATCATCATCCCCATTACCATCATCCCTATTACCATCATCTCCATCATTATCATCATCCCCATTACCTTCTACACTAAGATCTTCATCATTTAATGGAATTAGATGCTTGAAAATCTGAACATACTTTTTGTGTAGTTCAACGAGCTTTACATCGGCAGGGAATTCTACACTAGCAATCGCCAAAAGTTGTTCAAGATCATGTCTTTCAGTGCATATAACATCTAACTTTTCTTGAACTTTGTTAAGCAACTCCTGGGATAAAATCAAATAAGAATATTCATTATAAAATAAGCACATTGAATTTGGAAGTGATTCAGTAAGAATCCCATGGGATTCATAATGAATCTCATGGGATTCTGTAAGAACCCACACATGGGATTCTGTATGAATCCCATGAGATTCTGTACCAATCCCATGGGATTCTGTATAAATCCCATAGGATCCTAAACATGATCATAGTGGATTTGAGAGAAAAAACGAAAATTGAAAAACATAAAAAAAAAATCAAACGAAACTCTTTGAAAGAAGTATCCGAAGAACCACCAGGAATAAAACCTTCAGTCTCTGCCACCTCACATTCGGTCCATTCTTCATGAAGTTTTAAGGTACCCATAACTTCTTCTTTTAGTTCCAATTCCTGTCTTTGACCCATTAACATAGATGACCAGTTTTTGATTGTTGGACGTGTGCGGACAACAGGAAGCTTCTCGTACTTTGTTGAATCTAAGTACAAAAGCTGGAAAAAAAGTGTAAGCAAGTTACAACAAATATGTCACACAAACAAGAAATTTTTTTAAAACTTCGTATAATTTAAAACTTACAATGAGGAACGTATATGGACCGGTGTATTGGTTAAGAAGAGTTGACGGTTTTTTACTAGATTTAAGGCAGTGAAAAATGTACTCACACCAATCAATACAGCTAATATCAGTATATTCACGAACCCGCCTAACAACATCTAAGTTAATCTACCCCTTCAACCCAGCAACCATACCCATAGTGTTCGTAAAAAGAGTAAGAAAGTTAACTTTAAAAAGGAAGTCGACTTCCTTAGACTCAATCAACTTCAAAGCGATATCGTTCTCTCTGATTTCCTTAACAGATTTTGGGTCAAACTGATGAATCCAAACCTTCTCAAAGTCATCTTCAACTGGCCTGGTTTCCAAAGAAAACAAAGATCCACCGCCAATTGGAATACCTAACATCTCGTGAACTTTGGAAACAATGGCCTTAATTGACTTGCCATCTTCCAACTTCAACCAGTAAGTCTCAGCTTTAAAATTTCAAACCACATACCTACCTAACCTAGACGGAATGTAGTCAATATTAAGCTTGAAAAATGAGCTAAAACTTATATCCGCCAGAAACTTTTCAATATTAACATTTTTGTGATTTAATTTGAAATTAAAAATGATTTAAAATTCTAAAAACTATTTAAAAATAAAAAGAAATAGTAAATGAATTCAGAAAATTATGAAATTTTTACAGAAATTCTAAAACTTTATTTGAAATCTGAGAAAAATAATAAAAGTGAAAAATAAGCAGTAAAGTGCTTATTGGCTTAAAAACTGCTTATTACAAGTGCTTATTTATAAGCACTTGCAAGAAAACTATATGGAACTGTTACAGAATGGGTATTATACTAAAATAAGATCAAATAAACTCAGATAAGGCCAAAAATCACACAAGGACACAAAAATGGAACAACAAGCAGTTGCATAAGCACTTTGCATAAGCATTTAAGCACTAAATGAAGCCTTAAGCTCAGAAAACATGAAAAGCACCACAACAAGCTCACAAGTACTCAAATGTAACAATCAAACTTAGATTACAAGTCCAAAAGCTAAACTGCAATCCTAAAATGAAAACAGCAAGAACAGGTCCTTAAGCCCTACTTTAGTAGTAAAATGAGCACTCTAAATAAGCTGATTTAGACAAACTAATGGGGGCAAATACTAGAATACCCAGCTGAGAGTCTAGAAACACAAAAAGCCCTATGACAAACTCCTAATTACTAACCTAAAATGATGCATGTTCAGCAGCTAAAAACAGATGCATAAGCGGATGAGCAGAAGGTTGACTTTAAGATGTGCACAAGTACTTTGACCAATTTCAAATTCAGCATCCTAAATCTATTCCTAGATGTATATTAACCATGATTAAGCACAAAATTCATAACAACAAACACTAATCTCATCAAATGATCCATGAATCATGATCAGATAGAACAAATTGCAGGCAGTAGACAATTATTTAGCTAACTTTGACTATTGCTCTATAACCTGAGTATATTATGCCATAACTAACTTGTCCTATCCTATAGTGAACTAGTTGTGCAGAAGACTCAACAAAGAAACAACAAGAACAACATGTAATCAACAGATCCAAACACCCTTGTTTCTAGCAGATAACACTAACAAATGCAGAATTAAACTAATAACTAAAGAACAAATGCTCAAATCACATGTATTAGCAACACCAGAAGCTAAATCAACTATAACTTGCAAAGATAATCAACTCATACTCAGAATAGCAGAACAAGCAATTAAATGCAGAATGATTACTCAACACAAGCAAAACCACTAAAAGTAGTAACTAAAAACTAAACAAGCTACAATTAACTAGAATGGAAAACAAGTAAGCAGATTAAACAAGCTACATAGATCAAAACTTCATAAGTAGAATTAAAGAACAATTTAGATTGAAACTGGAATTTAAACTTACGAACTCAGTACCCTAACTGAAATAGGGAGAATCAATCAACCATAGCCTATCTTTTCAATAGGCTTATAACCACCTCAGAACCATCAAATTCCACCATGAATCTGTGATTTTGACCTTGATGACCACCAGCTATCTAACCAATTTCTCACTAAATTCCTTGAAGAGCTTTTGAAAACAGTGAATGTAAATTTGAAAACAGATGTGAAACAATGGATTGCTTGAAAACTTAAATGGCTAGGGATTAAATGAAAACTAAAATTTTATTAATACTGAGAAGGAATTACACAGCTGGAATGAAAATCTCAACATAAGCTAAAGCTAATATAGAAATTAACTAAACTACCCTAAAAGCTACACTAGATTACCTACTCCTACTTCACTAACAGCTTCAAATAGTATGGAGGAGGAGCTATTTATAGCTGAGAAGAGGAGCTCGTTTGGAAGGTCCTGGAACTAGCATCTCATTGGAATATCCTTCTTTGATTCCATATGACACACACGAGCCAATCAGAGGCCTCCAATTCCACCTTGTGACGCGTCCCAGCCAATCCAAGCATGCCATGTGTCATTCTTTGTGTCAGACCTTGTCAGGTGTGGTGGGGAATGACCAACGTGCCCTTAATACGAGGTAATTAGGGTGGAAGTGGGTAATTGATTAAAAACGGAATTAGGGTTCATATGTGTAACTGGGAAGGGTGAATTGGGTGGAGGGAAAGGGGTAAATGTTATTTTTATTATTTATTTAACTGAGTGGGTCGGGTTGTGGTTTTGGACCGGGTATGGGATAAAGGTGGTTGGGCTTGTGGGATTTTATTTTAGATTGGACTTATGGATTTGGTTTGTTTTATATATGATGTAGAATTAGTAAACTCCATGGACCAAGGTTGTAATTTGTTAAATTCTGAGGACCAATTCTGCCATTCAAAATATATTCTTCCAAGGGCTGAATTTGACAAAGTATGATTCTTCAAGGACTCGTTTTGACATTTAAAGCTCAAATAAAATCCAAACTCTTCCCCGGCTCGGCTTTTATTCACTCTTTCCAAATCCCGTGCTCGTGTTGTCGTTTTTGGCTTGGTTTTGTCCACTTTTCACATATCCGTACCTGCACATGTAAAAACACAAAACAACATATATTTGGCATATTTGGCTTGCTTTTTGGTCTTTAATGGTCCGTTATTTAGGTATAAAGGTATGTGTAAATACACACATACCAAAATCCCCCAGACTAAGGTATTGTCGTGTCCTCACGCAATGTAATCACATCATTCTCGAGATAAATAATTTTGAAACTCTTTCTACTAACTTTGAAAAGTAGCAAGAACGTTCAAAAGAGATTCGAAATCATTTATTCCCTAAAACGCCCCGTTTACCCATTTTATTACATCTACTAACTCTATACTTATATTTTTGTATTTTTCACTTTATTCATATGACGGTATGTTAACTTTCATTATCTTGCGATAATTATTAGGTTCATCGAGTAGAAACACAATTCATAGAATAGTGACCTAAAGGATAAAATTCGTCATCCTTGATTTTTCACAAGTCCCCAAACTAAGCTTATGAACGAGATCACCGTTTACTTACAAGTTAGATGCCAAAACTACTCATCGTAGTTACTTGTGTAAAACCTCTTGTTCCCAAATCTTAGTGTATCTAGATTTTTTTTACTTTTGTTGAGAAATGAATTGCTTAATTTTTTCTCGTTTCAATATGATTTAGTCCGATAAAGATGCCAAGAATCTCAACGCTAAGTAGTTAGTCATCTTCTCTTAAGAAGGTTTGCTCGAAAAATGAGGTCCACATCAAGGATATTGGATACATACACAAAGACTTAGGAATACATCAAAATAGACATAAGTTGGAGAGTACCTTCATGTGCACCTCATGCGCCCGATCTAGGATCATTCGCATGCACCTCACGTGCTACCAACTTTAGTCTTAACACTTAAGCTCATAATCCATAAATCTCAACATAAATCCTTATTCTTTCTTTTGATTTTTTCACTTTTTTCACTTTTTTGACTTTTCTTGATACTTTTTTTTTCATTCATCATTTTTTTTCTCTTTTTCTTTCTCTTGCCTTAGTAACTTTTCAACTCCGAACCTTCACGGTTTCAATCCAAGACCTACCGCCTTTAGAAGTAGGATCCAAGGTCCGATCTCAATCCGGAGTCTCAAAGCACCTTAGCTCTAACGAATACCAGGCTTTAACGGGTAGCTCCGAAACCACATACGTACAACTAAATAGAACATAATACAATACAACTCAAGACAATGGCGTGTATCCTTGATGTGTACCCAATTTTTCAAGCAAAGATTCTCTTAAGAAGATAAAGAACTAAATTTCGTCAAAACCGAGACATCTTTAAATATGGGGTGAAACAAGCTGATTGGAACAAAAGACCACAAGTACCTTCGATGAGCTTTAAAGAGAACCACTACTCCACGTATGGCATCTAACTTCTAAATAAACACTATCATTTCTCGTTCTTCGCTTTTTTAACAAATCTCAAATAATGAGATCCGCGAATACTTAGCCGATAATCAAGCCACGCATATATAAAGTCAATTACGAAAACTTGCAAACTCTAGAAAAGAATTCGCATTTTATAGCTTCTTATGTAAAAGACTAGCGGAAGCTTTATAAGCTGCGCATGTATAAAGTAATGTACAGGAACTTTGCAGATTCTAAAGAAAGAATTCGCGTTTTATAGCTCCTTGTGTACAAAACTAGCACAAGCTTATGTAATCATCATTGGTTAAGGGAACAAGCTAGGCTCAACACGCCCGATCAAGTCAAAATATTATTCCTACTCTCGCCAGCAAGAAAGTTAACATTGTGTCAAAACACTTATTCTATTTTTGCATAATTTTTTCAACTTCTACATTTTTTTTGTACTTTTACACAACATAGTGGTTTTGGACCAGGTATGGGATAAAGGTGGTTGGGCTTGTGGGATTTTATTTTAGATTGGACTTATGGATTTGGTTTGTTTTATATATGATGTAGAATTAGTAAACTCCACGGACCAAGGTTGTAATTTGTTAAATTCTGAGGACCAATTCTGCTATTCATAATATATTCTTCCAAGGGCTGAATTTGACAAAGTATGATTCTTCAAGGACTCGTTTTGACATTTAAAGCTCAAATAAAATCCAAACTCTTCCCCGGCTCGGCTTTTATTCACTCTTTCCAAATCCCGTGCTCGTGTTGTCGTTTTTGGCTTGGTTTTGTCCACTTTTCACATATCCGTACCTGCACATGTAAAAACACAAAACAACATATATTTTGCATATTTGGCTCGGTTTTTGGTCTTTAATGGTCCGTTATTTAGGTATAAAGGTATGTGTAAATACACACATACCATAAATATACTTTTCATGTTGTATTTCATCTTCTGTCAACACATTTTCTTTCTTCTTGTCTTTCTTTTTTGGCTTCAATTCATTCTCCTCATCATCTTATTCTTTAACAAAAGAATTCTTCATAAGTTGCTTCATAAGATCCTCAGTTATAACTTGCTCACGAGATGGAGAATCATCCTTCTTATCTTCAACGCACCCTTACCCTTCAATTTCTTCTTCTCCTTATCCTCAGGTATAATTTATTCTTCTTTATCAGAACCTGAAGAATCACCCCTCTTTCGCTTCAAAACAACCTTACTCTTTGATATTTTTTTCTTTTCATCAGCATCTACATAAAAAAGAACATAATATAAACAAATTGATAACAAAGAGATTCATTATTAATCCCATGGGATTCACAGTGAATCNTCAAGCTCGGGTAAAAAGTCACTATCCATATCGGGGATAGGAGAAGAAATCGGAGGATCATGTAATGCCTCGATTTTAGAAATGAGAAGATAAGTGTTAGATAATTTCTCACAAAGAGCCTCATCTTGAATTTCATTGTTTTCATCTTCATCATTCTCTTCTTCTAAGCTGACGAGCTCAGAAGGAATTTCATCAACATAATCGATGTCTCCGCAAGATAAAGAATCGTTATCGTCAGAATCGGAGAACATTTCAACACGATCAATCAAATTATCAATCGGAGGTAAATCACATTCTTCTGCCGTATCAAAAATATATTTCTCAAAATCGGGTAAAGAATCCTTGAGCTTGGGCTCCAAAGGATCGGACGGCTCAACAATAACATCAACGTTGGTGTTCTTCGGAGGAAGAGAAGGTAACGGTTCTTCTTTTAATAGATTTTCAAGAAAAAGGATGTCTCCCTCAGAATCAAAATAAGTATCATCAATACTAGTCGAAATAGGATCATTATTAGCAAGAAAAGAATCGATCTCATCTAAAATGGAGTCACTTCCCTCATCCGGTGTGAGGGAAGGATGGGAAGAGTCGGGAATAGCTTCAGATATATAAAAATGATCTTTTTCAACAATTTCAGATTAACCGTTAGAAATTTCCCCAGACTCACTTGGGATTGGGACAAGGTTCTCAACACTAGACTTATTGAATTCGTCCGATTCCGTTGCCGGAATAGTGTCAAGAGGCTTGTCCCCCATTTTTAGAGAGTCCTCGGGTTCGGCGGGAGGAAAAACGGAATCTTTGTGAGGATTAAGAACAATCGTAATTTTCTCATCATCGTCGTAATCGTAGTAATTAAAATTCTTAAAAGGATTAGACGCTCTCTCTTCAGCAAGTAATTCTGCAATAGACTTCTCGCGAGGATCGGGAGTATGAGTAACACGATTATCCGTAAACTTTTGTAGCATTTCACCAAAAGATTTCAGTTCCTCTATAACATCATCCAACATTTGAAAATTTGACGAACTTTGAAAAGAATCACCATTGTAATACGGTACTTGCTCATACGAGTTTTGAAAAGGATGATTAAAATCGTTTTGAGGATAATTATCAAATCTCGTATCACAAGAGTAAGACGTTTCAGCACTCGGGACGTAACACATACAATTAACATATCCACATTGGTTACAAAAACATTGTCCACAAGGTAATCCTTCGTCGGATGTATTTCCACAATTAAAACAAGTGAACGAATGTGGTGGTGGTGTCGGATAATAATCGGGAAAGTTTGAATGATTGTTAAACGAACTTTGAATGTACGCGGGAGAATTACAAATCAAACAAATACCGTCATGAATATCACTACCACATTGTTCACACGTACACCAAACACAAGAACCTTCAAAGAACGGTTCTCCACACTTAAAACAAAACGGATCCATAAGAATTAAACATAAGAGGGTTTGAGAAGAAGAATCAAATGTGAGAAGATAAGAAGAATACTTTTGGAATTTTGAAAACAAAAGTCAAACATAAATCAAAAATCAAATCAAAAAAGAAAAAATTTTTGGGTTTTTAACAAAGAAAACTTAAAATCAAAATCTTTTTGTCTTTTTCTTTTTATATTATTATATTATTTTTTTTTCTTTCTTTCTTTTGCTTTTATTATCTTTTTGTTAACCGTTACGTCAACTGAAACCGTTTCGCTTTATGGGCTAATCGGGTAACAATTGATTTCACGATTATCTTTTGTTGTGAAAGCTTATTTGGTTTACAACCGCCCTCCTTCAACGGAAGACCGAGGATGTTTATTATATTTTTGGAGTTTGTTGAATACTTGGTGACAAGTATTCCTTTTTTTCTTTATTTATTATTATTATTATTTTTTTTATTTATATTTTTCAAAAACGATAACTTCCCGGGAGAAGGTTCTTCAAATCACAAAACAACAAACGTAAACGTCAAATTCGTTTCAAGCCTTCCCCGGAAGCGGCGCCATAATTGATGTGAGTATTTTAAAGTATATTTATTCCAAAGAAATATTCGTGAGAATATTCCTCGAGTCGTGTCCTAACGAAGGTTGACGGCGATTTTGACGAATCGAATGTGCTCGTGTGAAGTGAATTGTAAAATAGATTTTGGATTTGTGAATTAAACTACGAATGACATGAATTAACAATAAAAGTAAACTAGAGATGCAATATGTACAAGTATGTAAAGCACAAACGTCATAAACATAAACGCGAACTAATAAAACGTCTACGTAACAAATTAAAATGCGAATTTTAAGCTAGACTAAACATACGGGTTCAAAAGTAATTTTTAAAACTTAAAAATGATAAAAGAAAATTTTAGGAAAAAGAAAAATATATTTTTGACTTTTTATTTATTTAATATGAATTAAAAACTATTTTTGTATTTTTATTTAATAAAAGAAAACTAAACTAATTATAAAATAAAAAATTTATTCTAAAAATTTATTTTCTAACTCTCTTATTAAACTGAAAATGAAATTTAAAAATAAAATCAGAAAATATTTTTTGCTTTTTGTGATTTAATTTGAAATTAAAAATGATTTAAAATTCTAAAAACTATTTAAAAATAAAAAGAAATAGTAAATGAATTCAGAAAATTATGAAATTTTTACAGAAATTCTAAAACTTTATGTGAAATCTGAGAAAAATAATAAAAGTGAAAAATAAGCAGTAAAGTGCTTATTGGCTTAAAAACTGCTTATTACAAGTGCTTATTTATAAGCACTTGCAAGAAAACTATATGGAACTGTTACAAAATGGGTATTATACTAAAATAAGATCAAATAAACTCAGATAAGGCCAAAAATCACACAAGGACACAAAAATGGAACAACAAGCAGTTGCATAAGCACTTTGCATAAGCATTTAAGCACTAAATGAAGCCTTAAGCTCAGAAAACATGAAAAGCACCACAACAAGCTCACAAGTACTCAAATGTAACAATCAAACTTAGATTACAAGTCCAAAAGCTAAACTGCAATCCTAAAATGAAAACAGCAAGAACAGGTCCTTAAGCCCTACTTTAGNCTGGAATGAAAATCTCAACATAAGCTAAAGCTAATATAGAAATTAACTAAACTACCCTAAAAGCTACACTAGATTACCTACTCCTACTTCACTAACAGCTTCAAATAGTATGGAGGAGGAGCTATTTATAGCTGAGAAGAGGAGCTCGTTTGGAAGGTCCTGGAACTAGCATCTCATTGGAATATCCTTCTTTGATTCCATATGACACACACGAGCCAATCAGAGGCCTCCAATTCCACCTTGTGACGCGTCCCAGCCAATCCAAGCATGCCATGTGTCATTCTTTGTGTCAGACCTTGTCAGGTGTGGTGGGGAATGACCAACGTGCCCTTAATATGAGGTAATTAGGGTGGAAGTGGGTAATTGATTAAAAACGGAATTAGGGTTCATATCTGTAACTGGGAAGGGTGAATTGGGTGGAGGGAAAGGGGTAAATGTTATTTTTATTATTTATTTAACTGAGTGGGTCGGGTTATGGTTTTGGACCGGGTATGGGATAAAGGTGGTTGGGCTTGTGGGATTTTATTTTAGATTGGACTTATGGATTTGGTTTGTTTTATATATGATGTAGAATTAGTAAACTCCACGGACCAAGGTTGTAATTTGTTAAATTCTGAGGACCAATTCTGCCATTCATAATATATTCTTCCAAGGGCTGAATTTGACAAAGTATGATTCTTCAAGGACTCGTTTTGACATTTAAAGCTCAAATAAAATCCAAACTCTTCCCCGGCTCGGCTTTTATTCACTCTTTCCAAATCCCGTGCTCGTGTTGTCGTTTTTGGCTTGGTTTTGTCCACTTTTCACATATCCGTACCTGCACATGTAAAAACACAAAACAGCATATATTTTGCATATTTGGCTCGGTTTTTGGTCTTTAATGGTCCGTTATTTAGGTATAAAGGTATGTGTAAATACACACATACCAGAAATATACTTTTCATGTTGTATTTCATCTTCTGTCAACACCTTTTCTTTCTTCTTGTCTTTCTTTTTCGGCTTCAATTCATTCTCCTCATCATCTTCTTCTTTAACAAAAGAATTCTTCATAAGTTGCTTCATAAGATCCTCAGTTATAACTTGCTCACGAGATGGAGAATCATCCTTCTTATCTTCAACGCACCCTTACCCTTCAATTTCTTCTTCTCCTTATCCTCAGGTATAATTTATTCTTCTTTATCAGAACCTGAAGAATCGCCCCTCTTTCGCTTCAAAACAACCTTTTACTCTTTGATATTTTTTTCTTTTCATCAGCATCTACATAAAAAAGAACATAATATAAACAACTTGATAACAAAGAGATTCATTATTAATCCCATGGGATTCACAGTGAATCCCATGGGATTCAAACATCCTGACCTTGTACTTTAAGCTAAGATTAAGCTAGGAAAATGGTTCAAACAGCCTAACATTGTACTCAAACAGATAAACTTAAGCCAATAGAGATCACATAAAAACTAAAATAAGATATATAAGCTTAAATGGGCATAAATAGGCATACTGTATTCAATCAAACAAAAAAAGACAGATCTATACCTTTTTGTAGCTTGAGCTTTGGTTTCTTTGTACTATTATCTACTTTTGATAAATCCATTTTCTGTTTTGGTTGAATCTCTTCCTGAACTGGCTTTGATGCGTGGGTTTTGCAACCTTTGCACTTAGGTTTTACCTCTCAAGGGATCTTGAGAAGCTTACAACCCCCACCAGGCAGTGTACATGACCGATGTAGTATAGTGAAGTGGCAAGTACCGGGGGATTGATCATTCTCTCGGGGAATAGTGTCGTTAGGCTTGAAAAGCTATTCTAATTAGATCTAAGGGTTGAGTGATGATTCTTTTTGTATTTTTATATTTTATGGAAAGCAAGTAAAAATCTCGGTTTTTGGAATAGTGGGCGGAATTAGTTGCTAGTCAACTAACTCAAATAACTACTTTTGCAAATAAAATAAAATAACGAGAAAAAGTAAATGGTTGTGAAACTTATATGAGAGAAATATGTGTTTACTTAGATTTCCTTACTCCCTAGCTATCTTTTATATGTTAATTGGTTTGTTGTAATTGTGTGGATGACGGGTTGTATTCCTTTAAAGCATTCGTAGGGCCGTGTACGATCTTCCCTAACTTTATAAGCTCCTACTTCACTCCTATGTCGAGCCGACTTAAAGCTCCTAACATGGGATCATTAGAATTCGCTCATGCATTAAATACAACCAAATAATCATAGTACACATCCGATTCATGTTTCTTAAGACGTTCAAGCAAGTTACCGTATAGGAGGTTAGCCAGTTTTCTTAAGCCTAACATCGACTTCACCCACCCACAATAATCACAAACAAACCAACAACATATAATCAATAGCTAGGTTTCATTAGATCTAAGCAAACACAATAAAGACCTAGCCTAGCATGTTAATTGAAAGACAAGCATAAGATATAATCACACAATACATAGACATATTGAATGATTTGGAAAAGACTTATCTTCAATTAAGCATCCTAGTTTCAAGGGTTGAAAACCCTCAAAAATACAGTAGAAAAACGAGCTAGGGTTTCTTCCCAAAAGTTGCACACTAATGAATGAAAATTAGATGAATATTTATAGAATTTACAATCTGACGGCGTCACCTTATAGGACGTGACGCTGTCACCTCACCGCCAAAACACTATTCGGATTGCTCAGATCCACTTCTATCGTTGTCCCCTTCTAAAATATTTCTGGGGCGTCTAGTGTAAAAATCATCCACCTTGTTGTCAAAGCGTGACGCCGTCACATGGTAAAGCGTGACGCCGTCAGGTACAATTTCCAGCATATTTGATCAACTAATTACGGATTAGGGCTTAAATGACCCCCTAAAAGCGTAACACTTTTCGCCTCATCAGGCTTCTTCAACCTCAAAACAGGCGCTTCCGATAATCCTTTAACAGACTTCTTCTCCGAGGACTTCGTAGTGGTCTTAACTGACTTGTCCTTTGGCTTGTCCTTTGACTTGACCTGTGGGTTATCCTTCACCTTAACAATCAACTTAAGCTTCTTGTCCTTCGACGCCTTCTCCTTCTCAACAACATTATCCTTTGTAACATCACTCGGTGCCTTCTCCTTTTCAATAACATTATCCTTTGTAACATCACTCGGCGTCTTTTCCTTCTCAATAACAACATCAGGACTCTTGTCCTTCGACGAACTATCTACTTGCTGAACTGACTTATCCAAACTCAAAACATCACCTTCAGATACTGCATCTGTTTCCGGCGCCTTCGTCTCCAACGCCTTCGAACTGCCTTCAACTTGTGCCAGATCCCTATCTCTCAAAATAGAACCCTTTGTACTAACTTGTGTCTTATGCATAGATGAACTATGATAAGGATTTATTTGATACACTTTTAGGGGGTCATTTAAGCCCTAAATCGTGATTATATGATCAAATATGACCTCAAATTGTTCCTTTTCTCTTTTTAGGTACTTGGAACGTGATTTCTGGAAAATGGAGCATTTTGGAGCTTTTCGGACGTTTTTATGCTCAAGAATGAAGAAAACAAGAAAAGTCAAGAAATTCAGGTTTTTACACCTGACGGCGTCAAGCTTTGGAGCTGACGCTGTCACCTTATGATAAAGATGATGGATTTTTAACACGTGACGCCGCAGAAAAAAATGTCATGTTTACACCTGACGGCGTCAGGTACAAAATCTCCAAGGTCTTCAGGTGTTAAGTTAAAGAGAGATGGCCCAGAGCTATCTACAACGTGACAGCGTCAGAAGAAGTTTCAGGCGATCTGAAAACCCTAAACACGGCGATCTGACGGCGTCAGGACCTATAACCTGACGCCGTCAGCCTTGTAAAGTCTATATATAGTTTTTGATTTTTCATTCATTAAGGGTGCAACTTTGCTATAACTTTGGAGAAAACCCTAGCACGAATTTCTTAGCTACTTAAGGGTTTCAAACCCTCTTTTCTTCCATGATTAATTAAAGATAAGTTGTTCCTTTAATCATTCAATATGTCTATGTGTTGTTTGATTAATTGTTTGTCTTTTCTTTACATTAACATGCTAGCTTAGGTTTTCTTGTGTTTGCTTAGATCTAATGAAACCTAGTTAGTAATTATTGATTGTTGATTTGTTATTGATTGTTTTGGGTGATTGACTCGCGTTAAGCTTAAGAAACTAGCTAAATCTCCTATACAGTAACTAGCTTGAACGTCTTAAGAAACATAATCGGATGTGTACTACGGTTTTATTGGTTGTGTTTAATGCATGAGTGACTATTAAGGAGGCTATGATAGGATACTAAACGTGTTGTCATAAGAAGAGATAGAATCTCATAGGGTTGGGGAAGGATGTACATACCCCCACGAATGGTATTAAGGAATGCAACCCTTCATCCAAACAATTGTAACAAATCAATAAATCAATAAGAGATAACTAGGGAGTAGTGAAATCTAAGTAAACACGTTTTTCTCATTATAAGAAGTTCACCACTTTACTTTTCTTGCTATTTTATTATAATTGTTTAAATAGTTATTTTGGGTTAGTTGACTAGCAACTAATTCCGCCCACTCTTCCAATACCCAAGATTTTATTTGCTTTCATAAATATAAAAAAACAAAAAGAATCATCCGTCACCCTTAGACCTAGTTGACCTAGCTTTCAATCCTAACGACACTATTCCCCTAGAGAACGATCAATCCCCCGGTACCTACCACACACTATACTACATCGGTCAGGTACACTGCCTGGTGGATTGCAAAATCTCTCAAGATCCCTTGAGAGGTAAAACCTTTTGCAAGGTTGCCAAACCACGCATCAAGTTTTTGGCGCCGCTGCCGGGGAATAGTTATTGTTTAGGTTGATTTTATTTTGATTAGGTCTACTCATTAGATTCATATCTAGTGAGATTTTTATTTTCTTTTTATTAGGTTTTCTTCAGTCTATCTTTTTCTTGGTTCTTTTGTTCATAACCATTACCATCCGCCATTATGGAAGTTGGTAATATCCTTGATCCCGCCAACTCACCGCAACAAAACCAACCACAACCAAACCAACCACCTAGAGCACACACTTTAGGAGAATACTCCTGACCTAGCCACCAAGGCTATCGAAACACCATTGACCTCACCCAAGGAGCCAATGTGTCTCCCTTGTGATCCGACATCATCCGGTTGGTGCAAAGCGGATGCGGATTCAATGGACTTTGTTCCGAAGATTCAAACCAACATCTCAAGGATTTCCTTAAAATTGTTGATTCTATAGACCTTGATGTTACCACTCGAGAGACGACACGCTTGCGTCTCTTCCAATTCTCTCTACGTGACCAAGCTAGTCAATGGCTTGAGCGTTTACCAGCGGGATCCATCACCTCTTGGGATGATCTCACCTCTCGTTTCCTTGCTCAATTTTTCCCACCGGGGAGAACTACCAAGTTAAGGAATGGCATCTTGAATTTCCAATAACTTCAAGGTGAAACTCTTTACGAAGCATGGACTCGTTTCAAGGACTTACTCAAAAACGTCCCTCACCATGGCATTGCTCTTTGGCTTCAAGTCCAAATCTTCTATGATCATGTCAATCAATCCACAAGGCAAACCATTGACCATGCGGCTGGTGGCTGTAACACCCCCATTTTCACGGTTCGTAGCGGATTTAGGGTTGGGGTATTACTTCATGGAATCACAGTTACAGTAATAGAAAACGACTCGAAAAGAGACGTTTATGGAAATTTAGTTATCATTCATTTAATTATCAGAGTTTTTATAGTAAAAGATATACTTTTGCTATTGATGAGGTCCCAAAGTCTAAGTGATATGTTGTGTTTGAATGATAACAGGTTTGAAAATCCTCGGAGTTTAGTGCCTCCTTCTGCCATATCTCCGTAATAATGATATACCTAGGATACATGCTTAAAAAGTCAACACTAGGTGTTGAGTGAGAATCATATGTTTAAGTGTTAGTGAATACAAGTTCCCTGGGCTCCGTTGTTACACCCATCTGGGAAAAATGTTGTGTGTGTGTGTGTGTGATAATTGTGATGCATGCACAATTATCAACAGTGGGGTATGTTACACTAAGCTCATGAACCACACGTTAACAATCCGGGTCATGGGGGCTGCAGACCCAACCATGAGGGGATGGGAAAGATAACTTGCCAAAGTTAATCCTTCAGTGGGTTCAAATATAGTACTTATTGGTACCATCCAGAGAGATGTTAATACCAACGGGAGTTGTCAAACTCCAATAGATCTATCAACTATATTCGCATTCGCGTGGGTAAAATATCTCAAACGATTAGAATCATGAATTTTAGTTATGTAGTGGTGGCAGATAGTTTACTCGTGCAACAACCAAAGAAAAAGACTTGTATTCGGTTTAAAGTAAAGCAAGTAGCACGTATCCCCCTCACAGGGTTTGTAAAGCATTTAGAGTGAAAAGTTTAAAAGATGTGAGGCTACGAAACTCACCTGGGCTAAGGGAAATCTTATTGATGTAAAAAGTGACTCGGAAACTAGACTGCCTTACTCACGTATCCTGATGTTGTCGTAGTTGTGGATGTATGTCAAGCTTTAGTTGTTTAGTTTAAGTTTATTAAGTAATCATTCTTAGGGTTTTTAGAGTTTTAAGTATAACACAACACCGTTCAGGCCATCACAATTCAGAAGTATAAGACTCCTCACATGAAGCTCCCTACTATTGTATTATGTTATCAACATAATACCGTTCAGGCCATCATAATTCAGAAGTTAATACTCCGCTCACATGAAGTTCCTTACTATTGAGTTATGTTGTTATTAGGGTTTAGTTATAAAATAACACCGTTCGGGCCATCATAATTCAGAAGTATATGCAAGAATCGTTTGAGGAGCCAGGGCACTTTAAATCGTAAACCCAACAAACTCGTCAAAACGAAATATCTACATAGTACTCCTCACATGAAGCTCCCCAGTATTGTGTTATGCTTCTAACTTTAATATTTTTACTTTATACCCTTATAGTTTAACATATTTATAAAATCTACCCTAGACTTATAATACTTATATTACTTATACTTATAACTATCTATACTTAACACTATTAGTCCCTGTACTTATATATTTTAGGAAAATGACAGAAATAACCCTTGGACTCATAAGTTTTCTATATTTACCATTTATACCCTTAACTTTATAACTTTTGCAAAACTAGTCCTTTTAAGTTTATAATTATTTTACTTTTTATCCTAGGGTTTTATAACTTTGCAAAAAGGGTCCTTATGCTTATAAATTCTAAGAAATGTCAAAAATAGTCCCTAGACTTAATATTTTAAGAAAGTTACCATATATACCCCTATGCATGGAAAACTTTGCAAAACTAGTCCTAATTCCATGCAAACTATATTTTTATGAAACAAAAAGGTTTCCTAGCTTATGTTTAAATAATATTAGCTTATTTAAGTTACCTAAACCAGATTATAGCTTATGTAAAGGGCTTATAGCATGTTAAAGGCAATTCAATAGGTTTTAGGGTTTTAAAAAGAAAACTAGCAAATGATTATGACCAAGGCTTAGGCAAGGGTTCCTATGGGATCTAAGGCATCCTGATACTATCCTAAGAATAAACTAAAGCTAATAGAATTAAAATGAAAAGCTTACTTGACTAGGGAAGGGTTAACGAGGGTTTCCTAGGGTTTCTAGGGTTTCTCGACAAGAAATGAACTCGACAAGGCCTCAAGACTCACACCACTTGACTCCTAGGTCTTCTAAGGATCCTATACTATTGAATGTTTGAGGTGAAGAGAGGAAATTGGATGGTTTGAAGTGTGGAGGGGTACGAGGCCTTTTATAGGCTCGTTTGGAGTAGCGAGCAAGAAAAGAAGGGGTGAGGTGTCTAGGAGGGGAAGAGGTGAATAAGCAGAGCTAGAGGGTGTCGTGGGAGGTCTAGGAGGTGATGAGGACCGGCTATTGTGTAGCTAGGGGGCTGCCTAGGCCGGTTGTGGTGGTGGTGAGTCGAGAGGTTGAAGGTGGTGACAAGTAGGTGATGCACCTACTTGTGTGGGTGCTTAGAGGTGCTAGGGTGCTAGGTAGGTTAGGGGAAGGTGCTAGGGTGCTTGGTTGCTAGTTTAGAGGTGCTATAGTAGCCTAGTTCTAAGGTTTAGGTTTAGTTTGACCTAGTTTTACCTAGAGTAAGTTTAGGGTTTTTCCTAAGGTTTACTGCCTAAGTTAGGTTCCAAAGAGTGTTTAGTGACTAATCCTAAGTCCTAAGAGGCTTATACTAAGTGGTGGTAGCTTATGGGAAAGATTTGGGAAGGTTTGACCTAGTTTTCGGGAAGTTATAACTTAGTTATGGTTTTGTGCCTAAGGGACTTGTACCTAAGCTCTAATGGGTTGTACTAGTGCCTAAGGGTCCTAAGGTATCCTAATGTTCCTAAGGTAACTCATACTTAAGCCTTGGCCACTTTCAAACTAGTTTAGTTAAGCATATAGGGTTTAGTAAGCACATAGACCTAATTAGGGCTTATTTAGGGTTTATTATGGTTTTGTGGTAAGTTTAGTGTGTTAGATTGGTAAAGTAATTATTTTGGTGTTGTTGTGATATTATGCTTGACATACCAGGGGTTTATAGGATGTGAGTGTTGAGTTATTTGGCGTGTGTGGATACGTGAGCAGGTCTAGAGAGTCATGCAAGTAGTGAATGCACATAAAAAGCAAAAATTTACCTGTGAAATACCTACTATAGGTATTTGTAATGGGAATGATAGTGATGAGATTTACAGTGGCAAGCTACGTGACAAGAATGCGAAAGAATCATGGGAATCATAGAAGATCTTGCTCTCTATGACAACGAGTGTTGGAATGACCCCCGTGATTTGAACAAAATGGTCAAGGCAATATCTTTGCCTTAAAATAATTCAAGCATTCCCAACCGTAGGATCATGGAACTTGAGGACCAAGTCAAGTTTCTCATGAAATCATACGAAGCTCCTAAACCTTCAAGCCAAGTGAACAAAATCACTTCTTCATGCGAATTATGTAGTGGTCCCCATGACACTCGTGATTGCATGAAACTCCCCGGAAAAGCCCTTGCGGACTACACACCCTCGCGTACCGACGGAGCTGGAGAAAAATGGTTCACTTCCAGACCGGGACCCAGAAACTTCAACAAGGCCTATGAGGCATGGAAGGATATGCCAAACTTCAATTGGAGTCGAACTCAGAGCATATCATTCAATGATTCTCCCCCACTCACATGGTCTCAACAATATCCTCCCAAGCTAAATGACCAAGAAGGGGTACTGCGTAATTTCATGACATCTCAAGAAGCACGACTTGCCAAACTCGAAACCCAATTCAAACAACAACAAGCAAATTTGGACAACAAGATTTGCAATTTGTTGAGTGTTGTCAGTAGTCAAATCAAAAATTCCCCACCCGAAGGTCTAACCCGGGTTGAGGAAGTCAAAGCCACCTCCATCATAAAGATAAAACACCCTAGTAAGCTTTTCAAACATGACTCTTCGAAGGGAAAGGGAATTGCGAATCCCTACTCCTCAAGCCAAATCCACTTTGTGAACACCATCACTGTGATACCTACCCCCCAGACCAAGATTGATCCATGTAACGCTAATGAAGGGAATATCGATGAAGGTATTATTGAATCAGAACCTAGTCCGCTGCAGAATCCTTTAGGCTTACATGATGTCGGCGACATAGATAATAGAAAGGATTCATAGGGAGAAGACACTTCCAATGAACCATCAGGGGCATTAAATAGTTCCCTTATGGAAGAGCTTGAGAAGGGAACTGTGAAACTATCCATCAGTTTTGGGAATAGGATAGAGGAGGGCGACCCAGACATTTTCGAAACCGCCGTTACCCTTGGGAAAGAGTATATCCCTAATACCAACATTGATCCCAAATCCCCGATGAATGCGANGGGGCATTAAATAGTTCCCTTATGGAAGAGCTTGAGAAGGGAACTGTGAAACTATCCATCAGTTTTGGGAATAGGATAGAGGAGGGCGACCCAGACATTTTCGAAACCGCCGTTACCCTTGGGAAAGAGTATATCCCTAATACCAACATTGATCCCAAATCCCCGATGAATGCGATATCTCTCCCAATGTACAACAGGATATTTGACAAAAATCTTGATTGTGAGGGGCTCCATTTCATTGGGATTGCTAGGAGAACCCTAATTATGGTTGGAAAGTTTATTTACAACATTGACCTAACAGTGGTTAATGACATAGAATCAATCGTTAATCTAACATTAACCAATTTGGTCCTAGGAAAGCCGTTTGTCAAAACTATGGGAATGACTATTAACGAGACTGACGGTAGTATATTATTCACTGATGGGGTTAGGCGAGTAATCTTTCGCGATGGTAATGAGGAAATACACGAGTATCACCCACGGTTGGCCAACAATACTAGGGGTGTGGAAGTTAGTGGACCTTATAAAATAAAACGTCGTGACCCTAATAACTTGAAAATACCTTGTATGATTGGACACAATCATTTTTATAATGTATACATAGACATGGGTTTACCCATGAACATTATATCTCTGTTTCATTATAACAATATTTGTAGATGGGGGTTGGTTTACAAAGGTAAGAATGTGGTTGGTCAAGATGATGATGTGCAAGTGTTCGTTGGTAATAGGATGTTTACAATGGGCTTTACAAATGTGGACAACATAGGGGATTACATAGATCCTCGGTTGTCACAAGTAGTTTTCGGTGCCCCCTTTTGCGAAATCGCTAATCTAATGATAGATAGTGAGAATGGGGTCATGACATTCACCGACGGGATTAAGGAAGTCTCGTTCCAAACCCCTTATAAATCTTGGGAATTTAGAGAATTGGAATATGATGGACTAGATAAACTAGGATCTCAAGTAGTGTTAAGCGACGATGACGTTAGGAGAGGATGCAAGAGTCCTTTCGACTTAGAGTGTGGATTCTTCAAGGGAGTTAGTGGACTTAGTTCAAAGTATAGGACAGAAATGTTGAATCTTGAAGATCCCAAATACCTACACTATCGAAGCGACTCTGACGAGGATGATAAGGATGACCTAGAGGACTTGACAAATGATAGAGTCACGTAATAGGGAGTGACTTTGAGTCTAGCTACAAGACTCGTTAATAAAGAAAAGCGCTTCTTTGGAGGCAACCCAAGCTTTTTATTTGTTTGTTTGTTTGATTTTATTTGCTTCCGTATGTATGTTTTATTCTTATTTTTTATTGTTCATGTATCAAAATATAAAATTGTGAAAATGCTTTATTTTGTTTTTAACCTCGTCTTAACTACATACAAAGGTATTTTGCAAAAGATAAGAGTAAGGGAAATCTATATTTGTTTATTAGAACGGATTGAACATGAACAATAGCAATAAGATATGAACATACATATTAGTACTTGTTTGAGTCAAATGCTTGTATCGAGTCACAATGAATGTTTTGCAGGATTCCAGGAATTAAAACATAGGCTTTTCTATAAATTTTCCGGAAACAAAATATAAAAAATACTGTCAGATCATTTCTGACGGTGTCAGGGTTAAAACCTGACGGCGTCAGATGTTGTTTTCTGCAAAATTTTCCAGGTTTTGTTTTTCTGCTGGAATTGTAAAGTTTCGTAAAATCTGTAATTTTTAAACTCCAGGAATCTGCAAACATTTATTTTTCAAGCATTATATTTTTACTTGCTTTCTAGGATTTAATTTTATATAGAATTTACCGCCGATTTTATGCAAGGTTTCGTATTGGTTTTCTTAGTTGTTTAACAGGTTATATTGGACACGAAGATGATTATATTTCAGGAGAACCTTGTTACCACATCATCCATGCCGAGCGAATCAGGGGAGTATTTGTTTATTTCATTTTCATTTATCTATACTCTATTACTTTTTAGGAATATTGGGGACAATGTTCAACTTAAGTGTAAAGGGGGTAAATGAGGATACCTTAGAAACTACAATTTCACTTGATTTTTGTTTTGTTTAATAGTAGATGCGTAATAAAACTAAGAGAAATACTTGTTAGGGTAATTTTAGCACCGAATTTAAATTTTTTTGAAACATATAAGAATGAAACTTTAGTCTTAATAAGCGTCTCATGGATAGGAAATATATGACTAGCACAAAAAAATGTACCACTCAAAAATTTCCACCCCAAATATGTGAGGTTCGCCCCTAGATTTGTTAGGAAAAGCATTCATTATTAGTGCTTTTAAGTGTACCGGTAGCATTTAGATTCTAGAACTTGCGTTAGTAATGCATTCCGAGACCGCTAGTGAGACTACATTCGTGTAGTTAGGATTTACTATATGATAAGAGGCATTAGGATAACCCATGTTTTAAGCCTGTAATATAATTACATTAACTTCATTGGTCAAGTAATTCTCCCACACCCTTACGATGTACTCATTTTTAGTACACGATACCCTTAGTACAACCCTCAGAGCCTATCTTTTTCGTTTCCAACTTTAAGCAGTTTACTTAAAGGAAGAATTTGTTTACAATCCACCCCCAAATGTATACCCAAATCGCCTTAGCCTTCCTTGTATGCACTCATATTTAGTGTATTATTGTTATTTGTTTAAACCCTTAGTTAATTGTCTAATTAATTACATGGTTGCTAAGTCGAGTCATATCTTGTACATATTGTTTCGGGACGATTGAGACTTATGGGTAAAGTACTAGTGTTATTGAGTAATGGGAAAGAACATCATTTATTACCCCCATATGTGCGTTAATATTTTAAAGTACTCCAAATGTTTCGATTATCTTAATCCGAGTCTTTTTTTGAATTATGTAAAAGTTCAAGTGTAAGGGGAGAACGAGCCCCCTTGATGTATCATTTTGGATGGTAGGGCAAGAGTGTATGAAAAAAAAATCGAAAAACATATAAAAAAGAAAAAAAAAATAGGAAAAAAAAAGTAGAAAAAACATACGGACTACCATCTCGTTCCTTTTATTTTATTTATGTTAGTCGTAGTTAGCTTAAGTTGAGTCGAGTCTTGGCTTAGCAACGCCACATTGTATATGTAAAAATATCTCTTATCCAACAAACCGTGTTTTCCATATCCCTACACCTAACGTTATAACACTTTAAAAGACCTCTTTGATAGTTTATCCTAGGTGCTTACGCCAAAGGGTGGAGGTTTTGATCCTTTCCCAAGCCTATGGTAATCTATTTGCTATGACAGGTAGTGAGAGATATTTTTCCATTTTCATTTGTGATATATATATGTTTATAACACCCGAGAGATGAGAGGATCCAAACACTTAATGTGAGGTGCTAGTGTATCATTTCCGTGCTTGTTTTGACTAAGGTGGAATGATCATTTGTTGTAATTACTTTTATATAAATGTTAAATGACCCCTAACTTGTATTTTAATTGGTATAAAAGCTTATTTGCTTGAGGACAAGCAAATCTCAAATGTAAGGGTATTTGATAAGGATTTATTTGATACGCTTTTAGGGGGTCATTTAAGCCCTAAATCGTGATTTTATGATCAAATATTACCTTAAATTGTTCCTTTTCTCTTTTTAGGTACTTAGAACGTGATTTCTGGAAAATGGAGCATTTTGGAGCTTTTCGAACGTTTTTATGCTCAAGAATGAAGAAAATAAGAAAAGTCAAGAAAGTCAGGTTTTTACACATGACGGCGTCAAGCTTTAGAGCTGACGCCGTCACCTTATGATAAAGATGATGGACTTTTATCACGTGACGCCTCAGAAGAAAATGTCAAGTTCACACCTGACGGCGTCAGGTACAAAATCCCCAAGGCCGTCAGGTGTTAAGCTAAAGAGAGACGGCCCAGAGCTATCTACAACGTGACATCGTCAGAAGAAGTTTTAGGCGATACGAAAACCCTAAACACGGTGATCTGACGGCGTCAAGACCTATAACCTGACGCCGTCAGCCTTGTAAAGTCTATATTAGTTTTTGACTTTTCATTCATTAAGGGTGCAACTTTGGTATAACTTTGGAGAAAACCCTAGCACGAATTTCTCAGCTACTTTAGGGTTTCAAACCCTCTTTTCTTCCATGATTAATTAAAGATAAGTTCTTTGTTTAATCATTCAATATGTCTATGTGTTGTTTGATTAATTGTTTGTCTTTTCTTTACATTAACATGCAAGCTTAGGTTTTCTTGTGTTCGCTTAGATATAATGAAACCTAGTTATTAATTATTGATTGTTGATTTGTTATTGATTGTTTTGGGTGATTGACTCGCGTTAGGCTTAAGAAAACTGGCTAAATCTCCTATACGGTAACTAGCTTGAACGTCTTAAGAAACGTAATCGGATGTGTACTACGGTTTTATTGGTTGTATTTAATGCATGAGTGACTATTAAGGAGGCTATGATAGGATACTAAACGTTAAGAAGAGATAGAAGCTCATAGGGTTAGGGAAGGACGTACACACCCCACGAATGGTATTAAGGAATGCAACCCTTCATCCAAACAATTGTACAAATCAATAAATCAATAAGAGATAACTAGGGAGTAGTGAAATCTAAGTAAACATGTTTTTCTCATTATAAGAAGTAGGGCTGAGCATCGGTCTAAAACCGAACCGAACCGACCCGAACCGACAAAACCGAAAACCGAAAATCGCCAAAAACGTAAACCGAAACCGAACCGAATTTGGTCGGTTCGGTTCGGTTTTGTGTCGGGTCCGTCAGTTCGGTTCGGTTCATGTGTGTTTGTGTGCGTTTTCGTCGGTTTTGGGCCGAACCGAACCGAACCGAACCGACCCGAAACCGAAAACCATGAAAAACCTAAACCGAAACCGAACCGACGGGCTGTCGGTTCGGTTCGGTTTTTGTCGGTTCGGTCGGTTTTGTCGGTCCGGTTCGGTTTTGAACCTTCCATGCTCAGCCCTAATAAGAAGTTCACCACTTTACTTTTCTTGCTATTTTATTTTAATTGTTTAAGTAGTTATTTTGGGTTAGTTGACTAGCAACTAATTCCGCCCACTCTTCCAATACCCGAGATTTAATTTGCTTTCATAAAATATAAAAATACAAAAAGAATCATCCCTCACCCTTAGACCTAGTTGGCCTAGCTTTTAATCCTAACGACACTATTCCCCTAGAGAATGATCAATCCCCCGGTACCTACCACCCACTATACTACATCAGTAAGGCACACTGCTTGGTGGATTGCAAAATCTCTCAAGATCCCTTGAGAGGTAAAACCTTTTGCAAGGTTGCAAAACCACGCATCAAACTATCAGTTACAACATCCTTTGCTGGTGCCTTAACATTCAACTTCAGATTTTTATTAACAATAGAAGTCACAACAACCTTTGCCTTAGGCTTCGGAACATCACCCGTAGCCTTCTCAATAACACCAGCCTGCATATCATATGGCTTATCCTTCCCACGATCACTCTTGCGTTTCTCATAAAAAACACCCGTCGAATTCTTCGCCTTACCTTTATCATCTGGCTTATCCATCTCATTTCCCTTATCATCTGGCTTATCCTTCTCACTTGCCAAATCAGTAACCACATCCGTAATAACTTTACCAACGTCAACATCCGACGGTTTCGTCGCCTTACCTTTATCAACAACCGGTTCATTGATTGTAACAACACTTGCCGACTTCTCAAAAGGATTAAACTGTGACAATGGCGTTGAGTTCAAAACTTTATCGAAAGTGGCATAAAGAGTATCAACTTTAGCAAACTTCTTCCTAGGCGAACCACTAGAGGTAGCCTTGAGAACACCTACTATTAAAAAAGATCATTACATGCAACATATTCCATCACAAAAGTAAACTAGTACAAAAAATTATTTAATCACAAAAATAAGCGAATCCAAACAGTCGTTCAATCGCAAAAATAAACTAATCCTAAAAGCTAATCTACTGATTCCTAAAAGCTAATCCAAACACTCATTCTATGTGAATCCCATGGGATTCAATGTGAATCCCAAGGGATTCTTCTTACACTCACTGACAAATCCCATTTGCTTATCTTATTATGCCTATTACATCAAAAAAATAAGCCAAAAATATAAAGCTTATTTCATTTTAAGTAAAACATAACAACTCACTTCATCAGAAAAATAAGCTAATTCAAACAGTCATTCCCATCACAAAAATAAGCTAATCCAAACAGTCATTCCATCACAAAAAATAAACTAATCCTAAAAGCTAATCTACTCGCTGAAATAAGCTAATCCAAACACTCATTCAATCACAAAATAAGCTAATACAACCACAAAATAAGCTAATACATTCACAAAATAATCTAATCGATCACAAAACTTCAAAATAATGACTGATTTAACAAAATAAGACAAAAATATACGAGAATCGTCATTTAAAAGCTTATTTTGATCGGATTTCGCCAACGAACGAACTTTAGATTGAGCTATTTCATGTCGTATGTCCATTTTAATGGAATGAATAATGATTTTGTGGTGGTTTCGCGGTGGATTGGGTGGTTAGGGTTACGAATTGGGGGAGGAGAGAAATAACCGTTTGTTTGTGTGTATGTGTGTGAGAAACGGGATGTGTGTGTGTGTGTGAAAAGTGAGAAATATCAGATTGGGTGATATGACTAAAATGCCTCTCAGGCTATTTTAATTTTAAAATGATAATTAATCTAAACCGTTGGATGGAAAGAGGATGGATGAATGAGATCTTTTGATTTGTTCTTTAGATAAATGGTGTTTCGTATGGAACTTTTGTCAACTTTCCCAACCACCTAGCATCTCTTGAGAAGCTCCCAGAATACAAGTTAATCCCATTAAGCAAGTAAACCATCCTTCAAAATAGTCTCAGGTTACCAAAAGCAAAATTTAATAAACAATTTTAATCTGTATAACATAAAGTAAATGGGAGTACCAAACCAATGTTACCCGTCAATAAAAAAAAGTCTGAACAACCTAATGTCAACAAAGGACCTTAAGTTATTTATAATGCAAATCAATGAGATGAAGAAAATCCGATATCCTTGTGAATTTTCATGTGATATTACTCATGGAATTCTATATGAAAGCAAATTAATATTCTTAATTTGTAATATGAAATCTTGTATCTACAAAAGTTCAGAATTTCATGTAATAAGCACTTGACAAATGCAACGTAGAGAAATTTGTAGACCTTGAACTTCAGTTTGTTTTATAATATTTCATGTCAACTGAAATTACCGGATTAAGATCCTCTCAAGTTGGTTTTAACATAACGTATCATGTTAACAAATAAAAAATAAGTAAAATAGATAAAGGTTTTTCTTTCAATTAAAAATCATGGAAACCCACATGTATTTTCCGATTTTTCCCTCTCACAAAAACTCAACATGATGGGTCATATTAACCACAATTTGAGAGGATCTCAATCCATAGACTTAACCCTTTGCTGAAAGAAGTGAATGTTACGGTGACCATAACATGGGGCTTTAAAGATTTGCATGAGGAAAGACTAAAGGGCTTTGGCTTTGGTCTGGCGTAGAGTGTCCATCTGAAGTTAGGCCCACTTTCATACCATAAGGTTAGGGTTTTCCTCCCTGCTTGGTACTTGGGTTTGTGACTTTGTTCGTTACTTCGTCTTTCAAACTTTATAAGTGCATGTATATTTTTTTTAAACTTTTCTTGTCGATGCTGGAGTATATTTCACAAAAGATTGGTCCAACGGACAACCCTAGTCCCGCTTTCACAAAAAGCCCTCCATTTCAACTGTTGTATTCTTGCAAATTTATTTCTCAGTAGATAGGAAGTAAATTGATTAATAATGAATGTTACAAGTCTACAACTGTTAATTTAGGTTGCATTTGGTTTGTGGTCTGGTTAAAATCGGATTTGTATTTGGTGCATCTTTTAGAAAATAATAAGAAGAGATAAAAATAAAATAAAATTGTATATCCTATATTTTTTAAATTAATATAGTATTTAAACATCAAAGTTCTATTATTAAATAAAAAGAATCACAAAAAAATGATATAAGATCATTTGAGTACCAAATATTTTTTACATACTAAGGGACTAATCTCCACCATTCATCTTCCCTCCATCTTTATTTGATCTAATGGATGAGATTAATCCCAACAATTTAAAAAACCCACTTTCATCCTCTTTTTTCAAATATGAATATCTTTCAAACCGTTAATCGTTAAGCGAAAAAAAATATACCGTTACGACGAGCATTTAATTATCTTTCTATAGATATGCATTGTGATATACTTTC
>LBNU01027114.1:126095-160102 GCA_014162995.1 Artemisia annua | reverse complement strand
AGCAGAGACACATTTTATTTCTTCACCAAAATTTCACAAACAAGGGTACTAAGGTTTCTTTGGATCAAAGCTTGGGAGTATATGGGTTGCAAGAAATTTTGATTAGTCTCTGGTGTTCTTGGGTCACATTTGGTTCTTGGTTATTCTCCTCCTAATCGACTAACACGTACACTCTTTGTCGCGTGTCGGTGCTGCACACTGTCCATTACTTGGTACTTCATTCTATTCAGCCTATTCCTAAGGTGAGTCATAGTCCCTCTTTTATCTATTTTCAACCTTTTGGGGGAGATACATGCTCGTTTACTTATATCGTTTACTCAACTATCTTAAACTCTTTACTTGATTTGATGATATACTTTAAATCTTTTATTGCAACATATTACATGTTTCAAACCTGAACACAAGTATGACTCTGTATGCTACTCTGATTGATATTGCCTAAGTTACCAGCTTGCCATAAGTCCCTCATATCATGAACCTTTAATCACTATGAGTAGTGAACGCGAATATAGTGAATAGATCTATTGGAACCGGACGCCCCATTTGAAGTTAGCCTGTGATGGTAACCGAATGCACTATATTCGAGAAGGTAGGAACTGGCAAATTCCTGCTAACTCGAGGGCCCCTATTACCTGCATCATATTTTTATGAGTAGGCGGACGCCATAAGATTCATATGATCTTATTGGTAGCATAACTCTGTTAACGTTTGGGTGTCATGAGGCTTAGGGCAATATCCTACACTACGATGCTATTGTTTCACTACTACTTGACTTGTGTTACACAAAGACACAAGACTTCCCTTACAAACAATTGAATGATAGAATAAGTGTTTGTTCAACCAAGTCTTAACCTAACCTAGAGCCTCGATTGTAATAGAAAGGGTATAAGAAGAAGACCCTCGACACAATCACAAGAGTGGATTAAGTTCTTGTGATTCTTCCCTTGCAAGGAGATGTGTTCTTTCAAAGATGTTAGTATGATAATCAAGAACACAAGATTAGAGATAGAGAGATTAGAGAGTGTTTAGAGAGAAAGAATCTAGAGAGAAAGAAGAATGGCAAGGGGTGAGGAATACAAGAGGCAAGGTTGGGTATTTATAGGCCGGCGCGCTGCCCACGCGTCAACAGGTGGGTGACGCGCCAGAACCTCTGTAACATTTTTCCCAAAACTTGGGTGTTGGTCTTTAAATACCTAACCTTGCTAAACCCCCAATTGTACTTCACACTAAACCTTAACATTAATCAATCTAAGGTTTACCAACTCAAATAGCCAATTTGAAAAACATTTTGTGAAGTAGTTAAAGAGAAAACAAATTACCAAGGGTATAAGAGATAGAACATGTAATTTGGAAAGGGTGTAAATGTAATTCCTCACATGGCATAAGTGAGAAGAGAATATGCCATGGTATATTCCACAAGGGAAGGGTTAAGGTGTAACTATGGTTAGGGTTAAGGGTTTAGAAGGTTTAGAGGATAACCATGGTTAAGTAAGAAGGGGTTAAGTTAGAAAGTTAACCATGGTTGGGTTGAGAAGGTTTAAGTGATCATGTTGGTTAGGTTAAGAGATAACCAAAGTTGGGTGTTGGTGATGGAGGTTAACCAAGGTTGGGTTACAAAGGAATATTCCAAAGGGAATATGCTTTGCTTGGAGAGAAAGGGTTAAGGTATGAAAGTAAGGGGTAGAATGTGTAAGTGTGTGTGAAGAAGGTTTGTGAGGGAAGTGTGTGTAATTTGAATGTAAAGTGGGTATGTGAGTAGTGTGTGAAATTTGAATTGTAGTGTGTGTAGTTTGAATTTGTGTGGGAGTATGTGAGAATTATGTGTAAGAGTGTGTAAGAGGTGGAGATGTGATGTGTACTTTAGTGTGTGTATGGGTGTGAGTAGTGTGTGTATTTTGAATGAGATGTGTGGGAGTATGTGAAGAGTTAGTTGTATAGATGTGATGGGTATAGGTATGAGTTGTATATGAGAGTATAGGGATGAAATGTGTAAGTGTGTGTAAAGGTAGATATGTGAGTGAAGTGTGTGTAATTTGAATGTAAAGGTGTGTGTTGGAAAGTGAAAGGAATATTGTGTGGGAGTTTGTGTGAGGGGGACAAAAGGTACAAAAGGGTGATGTGTGTAAGGGAATATGTAAGGGAATATGTAAGAGTGTATGGGGAAGAGGTAATAGTGGTTTAGGGTTTGAGAAAGGTGGTTTTGGGTTTGATGGTTTTGAGTTTAATGGTTTTGTGTTTGATGGTATTGGGTTTGATGGTTTTGTAGGAAATGGTTTTGGTTTAAATGGTTTTGGTGTAGGTGGTTTTGGGTTAAGAGGTAATTTGTTAAAAAAGATAATTAAGAAAATATTAAGAATGAAATAAAGAGAAGAATAGTAAATAATCTAATTGTCATTAAGAAGAAAGAAATTTGACAATTAAGATTATAGGTTGAGAAAAATCATAAGTTACTTATATATCCAAGTAACAATACGTCGAGAATCGATAGTTTCATATCTCGTGACTTTCCACGACTCGACGTTCTCAACTAACACCTTGGTGCAAACAAGTCAAGTGCTTTGCCTTGATGTAAAGCATAACCCAAGTGGGAAAGGATGCGTTTACGCAAACTGACCTTTGACTTCGTTTGACCAATAAGGGAGTAAACACGTTACGTGATTAGAGAAGACGTAAGCACGGGATATGAGCATATGGATGCTTTCACGTGTTGTTACGTGAAATATATAAGCTCCCTAAGTTTAGAAAGGCCTTGGCTAGAGGCAAGTGTTAAAAACTTGAGTTGGCGTTTTTCCCAAAGTGGGTGCTTTAAAAATAGGATCTCTCTAATCTCAAAACTCGTTTTGAGTGTTTTCAATTAAGCACATAACATATTCATACCTGAATTAAAAGATCCTCATTTGTCGGGTAAGGGGAAGACCGACTTTGAAAATTCACCAAATTCCATACAGTCCCCTGGCGCGTCCCCGGCGCGTCAGCGCGCCGGCAGCGCGCCAGCAGCAGACATGGAATTTTGCGAATTAGGCTACCGTTTGACGTTTTATGTTTTTCAAAGGTTTATTTGTCATTATCAAAACATTAGGAGATCTTGATCATGTTGCCTCAACAGCAAGGAAAAATACATTAATCTTAGGATTGCAATAAGTGAGGAAACAAGGTAAAATCACACGTTGAAAAATGTTTTGAATCTAATATTTTTTTTGGCATTTGTCTTAACATAGTAGTAACTAGCAGGGTACTCGTGCGTTGCAGCGGCGGGTATCGTGTGATTAAAGTTTAAACGCCAACAAAATAACAATTGCGTACTCATTAACCGGAGAAAAACATGATCTCAATCCGACCCAATTCACCAATTTTTACCGATTCCGACGGGTCATCCTCCATTTCGTTTTTGAACGGTTTTTACTGGCTAGCCGAACCAATGGCGATTTTGGGTTCCGGTTGAACCCGTTGGTCCGGTCCGGTTGAGCCCGTTGGTCCGGTCCGGTTGAACCCGTTGGTCCGGTCCAGTTTTCAAAATCATATGTACCGTCAACTTAGTAGCATGTAAATTGTATAAACCTTTATGTGTTTTATTTGTTTGTACAATGTGTATTATAACATGTATTTTTTATTATAGGGGTGCTTTAAAAATAATATTAATTAGTGTTTAATGTTTTATTCTTAATTTTAAGTGAATTGATTTGTACCAAGTGCTTTATATGTTGTATGTCTTAATTTTAAGACTTTTGATACTTAATGTGTTTAATGTTAGGAAATTAAGTTTAAGAGATATTTAATGTTTCCAAATTGTGTTTAATTTACTTATACATATAGCTTTGTTAGTTTTATTACTTAATTTTAAGATATTTAATGTCATTAGTGTGTTTAAATTACCATTTTAAGTTTAATGCCATTAGTGTGTTTAAATTAGTTGTACATGTAGCTTTGATGATTGTAATGCTTAATTTTAAGTATTTCTATATTTATTAGGCCTAAATGCTTTATAAGATAGTTAGATTAGTAAGACTCCACACATGCTTAACTGAGTTAGTTTCATTTTCCTATCCCTTTTTTTTTTTTTTTTTTTTTTTTTTTTTTTTTTTTTTTTTTTTTTTCCACTTTTATGTCAAAAATTGAATTAACTTCCACAATCAAGTCATGTTTTTGCAAATTCCGATTTTGGTCATGTGCTACCAGTGCTACTGCGCGACCCACTCAAAATGCGACACGTGGCATGACAAATAGTACAATTTCAATAAGTATCTAATCATTTGATGGCCCATTTGTATTTTGTCTCTTCCCACCCAAGTGTGCGACTGACGGCTATTTGACTATACAAGTGTGCGACTGGCGGGGTGAAAAAGATTTTTTCCTCTTTCCAATAAAGTTGGGCCACCAGTCGCAACTTGTGGGTCGAGTAGACGTCAGTCGCACACTTGGGTCAGAAAAGACAAAATACAAGTGGGTCAACAAATGATTGGATAGTTATTAAAAGGGAGATGATTTGCACACTCCAAATTCTTATTGGGACACTCCAGTGTACAAGCAGTTAAAGCAGTATGTTAATAATTTACAAGTACCTAATGCATTTATTGAAGTGTCTCAATCAATATGAAATGTGCGCAAATCAATTCCCTTATTAAAATGGTACATTTTGTCAGGACACGTGGCACACTTTTAATGGAGGCGCATAGTAGCACAGCCACACATGACTAAAATTGAAATTTGCAAAAAACATGACTTGATTTTGGAACTCAATTAAATTTATGCATAAAAGTGAAACTTTCCTTTTCTTTTTTCTTTTTTTTTTAATTTTATTTTATTTTATTTATTTATTCATCAAAATGCTTTTCAGTGACGGAGATTCTTCCTGTTCAATCATAGTTATCGCTCCCTATTATAATTTCATTGATAATAACTATCTAATGGTTATACAGTTTATTTAAAATTAAGCTTCTTACATTTAGAACCTGGATTTATATACAAATGTTAACTAAGTTACTTATGAAGTGTTTACTAAATTAAATAATTATATATAAAGGTTTATACTAACTTCTTATTGAAGAGAGGCAAGCATTAATGCCTCTCTCAATTAAGAGCCATTAAGTGTTTTGTACTCACTTTTCTCTCTACTAAGAGAAAAGTAAAAACCCCTTTAGGCTACTCTCAATCCTCACACCACTTCAACTTTCACCTCAGCGTTACATCAGCTTTCTATCTCCTTCACCACTATCTCACTTTTCACTTCTACCATCTCACACCACTTCACCTTTCAACACATTTTTTTTATGTAATAAAATACCTACTTTTATACAAATATCCCTCACTAAATAACCCACACACACACTAAAAAAACAAATTATAAAAAAGATTAACACATGAGGGTCACATTTCACATTTCCCAAAAGATTAACACACTAAAAAAAGATTAACACATGAGGGTCACATTTCACATTTCACAAATTTGAGTTCACCTTTCGTTGCTCAAATTCTATGCTCGCCGACCACTCACCTTTTCCTCCCAACCATCCTTGCCACGTGACCCGACCTTGCCGATCACTCACTCTGGGAGGAGTCTTATACAGTCGTCAAAAAACCGTCCTATTTAGGATAAGTATTATAGTGATCTTATAATTATTGAATTCGTTTTTTTCTTTTATTTATTTATTTATTATTTTATTTAAATTTTATATAAAGCCTAAAAAGATCTGTTACAATACAAAAAAATTGTGGGGTGTTGTTTTTAGAGGAATAATGTTTGAATTTAGGTTTTTAGTTTCGGTTGGTTATTTGGGTTCGATCTTTTTTAGTTTTCGGTTTGATTTTGGTTTTTTAGTTTTTCTGCTCACCCCTAATTTATAAAGGGTATTCGATGATCGGATTAAATAGCTAAAATCAGTTTCAGTGTTTGAGTGTACAGATTATGTTCGTTGCCACTGCAACCGCTATAAAGTAAACGCGTGTCATATGAGTTATATTGCATTCATTTAAGGTGCAAAGTGTTTTGTACAATCCAACACTATTAATTGCAGAGTACATTACCAATCTGTAAAAAAAGTTGTGCGTTGAGATGGAAGCTAGTAGGACCGTGAGGGACTGAGGGGTTGTGCCCCTCCAAAACTTTGATACAAATGTTAAAAATAATGTAAAATGACCCCCCTAAAGCAAATACATTGTATTATTGTTGCTTTAACCACTCTTAAAGACCATTTATCTTTATTATTGTAGGTGTCTTTATCATTGCCACTACGACCACTATGGGTAATGAATATTTGAATGAAGACGAAGAAGGAAATTCATGTGAATACGTTGAAACAATGGCAAATCTTGGTGAAAATTTTTTCTCATGCCCAAAATCATTGGCTAATCCGGTTGTGCCAGATGTAGCCATTTAGCTGATGGTCATTAGATGTGAAAGGGCTCTTGAAGGTCTATCATTAAGGCCACTGGTACACCTCTCACATGAAGATATAAATGAAAGTTCCAGATTTCCATCTGCAAAGGCAGGTATGGTACGGTTATCTTTATGTAGTTTTATACTTTCTTTTTCTTTTCGCCATTTGGTTGACATAATCTCGAGTGGTATATGTGCTTTATAACGAGGTTTTGCATTAAGTTTACGAAAAAAAAAAAAATGATGAATCCTATTATTACGTTGCAAATTGTGAGCATCAATTTACGTGTGTTATTTTTATGACATTTTTGTGATACCAGGTTCAAGAAAAGTGTAAGTTTTAACGGATATAATTAATGAATATGTCCGGACTCGAACACGAGACTTCGGGATTGCACACTTTACGTATGAGTTTCAATAATTAATAATTATTATATTTTGTTATGAATAATTATTTAATTCATGAACTTAACGGTACCTAACGACCATTAGACAAAACTAGAAGGACTAGAGATGCAAAGAGTGAAAGTTGGCTTCGGGTCGGGCTTGGGCTTGCTATGGCCGGCCACACCTAGGGCAAAAGGGGGGTTGGCTTTGTTTCCAAGCTACCCTACTCCTATATAAAGAGACCCCTCTTCCATTCTCATTCACACCTTGATTCAGTGAATCATTAATCTCTTCTCTTCTTCTTGAGCTATAGAGAAATCGACCAAGGCATCCTTATTGGGAAGCTTACTCGATTTTGAAAAGGCTCACTTCTAGTTTAATCTTGTTCGTGAAGAATCTAGCTTTTCTTATTGAAGCGCTAGTAGTACGTGTGTGTGAGAACGAAGTGTTGGCATACTTTTGCTAACGTGATCTTGCCCTATTCGACTATCTGTTAGTCGATCCATATAAGCCCTCTCCTAGGGTTTATAAGTTCTTGTTCTTGGAAGCTATTAGAGGTATGCATTTCCTTTTATGTTTTGGTTAATTAATTACTTGTATTTGATCTTTTCCACTACGTACTCTTAGATGTTTATGTGTTTATTAGTTTTATATTATTCACATATTCCAACAGTGGCATCAAGAGCCGTTAATACGTTGTAATTAATTACCTTAACACATAAAAAAGGAATTGTTATGATTATTACATGCTTTGTGTTCTTGTTTTTTCAATTATTCATAAACCCTAGATTGTTTTGTCGACTTTTATTTATGATATATATGTCGATTTTTATTTTTTTTTTGAAAATATTAGGGTTTTATGATTTTGAATAAAACTTGTAGAAACCTTAGGTTGCATGCAATATTTATGTGTAATGGATATTTGATATATGCCATTTGGTTGCGTTCCTCTACATGATTTGATTGTTACATGTACTATATGGGACTCCNGATAAAACATGCTTACATTGCAACTGCGGTTGGCAAATATGTAAATCCCATCAATTTTAGGAATTGCAATTGAATATTGGCAATTGAGGTTTGACTCGTACCTTATTGAATACATTCATCACTAGCAGATCAACTGATGTGATGAAACTATTTTGATTTGGATCCTAGTTTTCAGTGAAAATTAAATGGTTATATGTTTACATTTACCAATGGTATTTAATTTTCTTGAAATTTTATTATCAAAAGTACTAACTTTTGAATTTTTTCTGTAGAAATGGATACACCTGAAAGCACTAATATGAGCAACATGAGTTCTGCGTTCAAACAAATGATTGATCGAGACAAGTTGACTGGCGAAAATTTCAATGATTGGTATCGATCCTTAAGAATTGTTTTAAGGATGGCCAAAAGATTTGATTATCTTGGTGAAACTCTTCCTACTGCTCCTGCTGGGAATGCATCTACTACAGCCCATGAAGAATACAACATTGAATATGAGAAGCACAATGATGTGGCTTGTCTCATGTTGGCTGGGATGGACACTCAATTGCAAAAACAATTTGAGAACTATGGACCCATGGACATGATCAATGAACTCAGACGAATGTTTGAGAAACCACAAACTACAGAATTATATGACTTGATAGAATCTCTGAACAGTTGTAAACAGGAAGCAGAAAATCCGTGAGTGCCCATGTATTGGAGATGAAACGTTATTTGGACCAATTGGAGCGATTCGGCTGCAGATATGTAGAAAGCGTAAAATTTGGACTCATTTTGCGATCCCTTAATCAGGATTTGTATAGTGAGTTTGTACGCAACTACAATATGCATTGCAAGGGGAATACAGTAAGTGAAGTTCATGCAATGCTTATTGACTTTGAAAAAGGTTTGTCAAAAAAGGCACCTACACCTGCTGTAATGGCAATACAAGGTGGTAGGATCACCAAGAAAAATAAACCCAACAAACCGCAACATGCGAATAACAAGGGTAAAGGCGCTGGAAAGGGCAAACAAGTTGTGACTCACCAACAGAAGCCTAGGAAGCAAAATCCTCCTCCTAAGAAGAAAGAGACTCCTAATAAGGATTTGACTTCATGTCACTATTGCAACACAGCTGGACATTGGAAGCGGAACTGTCCATTGTTTCTAGAGGAGTTGCGCCTCAACAAGAGTAAAATGCCTGGTAACATCGCAAGCACTTCAGGTATGTTTATGATTGAATTATTTTCTTTTCCTCGTAAGAATAATTCATGGATATATGATACGGGATGTAGTACTCACATTTGTAATACATCGCAGGGACTTAGAGGAGCAAGGAAGCTGGCCTATGGAGAAAGATACTTGTACGTAGGGAATGGCATACGTGCAGCAGTTGAAGCCATAGGGACTTTTTATTTAGTTTTACATTCGGGTTTGATACTAGTATTGAATAATTATCATTATGCACCCTCTATTGTTAGGGGTGTTGTTTCAGTTTCTTTGTTATTGGATATTGGTTTTGTTCACACATTTATTAATAATGGAATTTTGGTTTCTTTAAATAATGTTTTTTTTACTTTAATGCAATTCCTGTAAATGGTGTGTTTGAAATTGATATGGAAAATCTTGTGTCCAATAGAAATAATTCTATGTATAGCATTAGCAATAAGAGAATCAAGTCTAACTTGGATTCGTCTTATCTTTGGCATTGTCGTCTTGCACATATTGGCAAGGATCGCATGGAAAAGCTGCAACATGATGGGCTTTTGCAATAGATCAATGATGAATCATTTGATAAATGCGAATCTTGCATATCTGGAAAGATGACAGGGAAACCTTTTTCACATCAAGTGGAAAGGGCTACAGATCTACTTGGATTAATACACACAGATGTATGTGGTCCACTTAGACATGTGTCAAAACGCGGTGCTAGCTACTTCATAACCTTCACGGATGATTATAGTCGTTATGGTTATGTTTATTTACTTAAACATAAACATGAAGTCTTTAATACATTCAAGGTTTTCAAAAGTGAAGTAGAATTACAACTCGGTAAGAAGATTAAGGCTCTTCGATCCGATAGAGGAGGTGAATATATAAGCCAAGAGTTTAAAGATTATTTAGCTGAGTGTGGTATAGTCCAGCAACTCACAGCTCCTTATACTCCACAGCAAAATGGTGTATCTGAAAAGAGAAATCGTACTTTGCTTGACATGGTACGATCAATGTTTAATCTTACAACTCTACCCTTATCCTTTTGGGATTATGCCCTTGAAACTACGGTTCGCATATTGAATATGGTTCCAACTAAGAAGGTTGATAAGACTCCATATGAATTATGGATAGGAAAAGCTCCCAAATTTTCTTACTTAAAGGTTTAGGGTTGTGACGCGTTTGTTAAACGTGATTCACCAGATAAACTCCAACAGAGATCTCTTAAGTGTATCTTCGTAGGATATCCAAAGGAAATGATGGGTTACTACTTTTACTTTCCACCAGAGAATAAATTCATTGTGGCTAGGTATGGAGATTTCTTTGAAAAGAATCTTATATCTCAAGAATTCAGTGGGAGAGTTTATGATCTAGAAGATACATCACCTTCTGAAAATACTAGCACACTTCCTGTGGAACCTGACTGAAGTTGAAATGGTTCCCGTTCGCAGATCTTCAAGAACTGTGAAAGCACCTGAACGTCTATGTCTTAACGTAGAGTGTAAGGAAACTATACTAAGGGATCTTGATGAACCTACTAGTTATATGGCTGCCATGAATAGTCCTGAAAAGGAAAAATGACAGGGTGCTATGAATGGGGAAATGCAATCCATGAGAGACAATGAAGTCTGGATAGAAGTAGACCTTCCTCCCAATGCCAAGGTAGTTGGAAGTAAGTGGCTCTACAAGAAGAAAACAGACATGGATGGCAATGTACACACCTATAAGGCTCGTTTGGTAGCTAAAGGCTTTACTCAAACATATGGAGTTGACTACGAGGAGACCTTTTCTCCTGTAGCTGACATTAGAGCTATTAGGATTCTCTTAGCTATAGCAGCTTACTATGACTATGAGATATGGCAAATGGATGTCAAAACCGCCTTCTTAAATGGTCGCCTAGATGAAGACAACTATATGGCGCAACCTGAGGGGTTTGTGAATCCAAAATTTCCAAAACGTACATGCAAACTTCAAAGATCCATTTATGGATTGAGGCAAGCATCACATCAATGGAATAAAAGATTTGATGCTGAAATCAAAAGTTTTGGATTTACTCAAAATCTCGATGAGCCATGTGTATACCAGAAAGCTAGTGGGAGTAATGTACTTTCCTTATCTTGTATGTCGATGACATATTGATCTTAGGAAATCACATACCAAGTTTAAAGGAAGTTAAATCCTATCTTGGTAAATGTTTTTCTATGAAGGATTTAGGAGAAGCAGCATACATCCTTGGAATCAAAATCTACAGAGATAGATCAAAGCGGTTGATTGGATTAAGTCAAAGTGCTTACATTGACAAAATATTAAAGAGATTTAATATGCAAAATTCTAAGAAAGGATATTTGCCAATGCAAGTGGAACATGGCTTAAGTAGCAAACTATGTGCCTCAACACCTGAAGAGGTTGCACTCATGAAGAAAGTTCCGTATGCTTCAGCAGTAGGTTCTATCATGTATGCAGTTAGATGCACAAGACCAGATGTGGCGTTTGCATAAAATATGACCAGTCGTTATCAACAGAATCCAGGTGGAAAGCAATGGCATGCTGTTAAAAGCATTCTTAAGTATTTAAGGAATAATAAAGATATGTTTCTAGTGTATGGGGGAAATCCGGATGCAGAACTTGATGTTACAGGTTACTGTGATGCGTCCTTTGAAACTGATAAAGATGATACGAAGTCTCAGACGGGTTATGTCTTTGTTATTAATGGAGGAGCAGTTGACTGGAAGATCAAGAAGCAGACTATAATTGCAATGTCTGTTACAGAAGCTGAGTATATTGCTGCATCGGAAGCTGCGATGGAAGCTATTTGGATTAGGAAATTCATTTCGGGGCTAGGTGTTATGCCGTCGATTGAATTACCTATTAATATGTATTGTGACAATTCAACTGCAGTTACATTCGCCAATGAAACTGGATTTATGAAAGGCGCCAGACACTTTCCTAGAAGATATCACTATGTTCGAGAATAAGTCGATATAGGTGAAATCAATTTACTCAAAATTCACACAGATAACAATCTAGCTGATCCATTTATGAAGGCTTTATCTAAGAAAAAGCTTACTCAACATGCCAATGGCATTGGACTTTGTTTAGCTAGTAGTTTCATGTAAATCTGTGGTGGTTAGTGTTTGGATAAAGGATATTGTAAACAATAATTATCTTAATGAAATGAAATATTTTGTTATGTTTATTTTCATTTATAATATTGTATCCTATATTTGCATGTTTAATCCATGAATAACTTGAGTTATTCTAAATAGTCCGTTGTCAATTAATGATATGGAAGTATCATTAAATTAAGACAAATCTGAGTTTTGGTATAATATACTTAAAGTGTATTGATGCGTAGTACATGCCAAATTCACGTGATATCCAATAGAATGAATAAATTGAATATAGGACAAAATCTCAATTACATGATTATACTTATGAATGTTGTCATTAAAAGTAAATCATGAATATTTATCCTCAGACTTGAGATGTCAGATAACTACTGTGGATGTAGCTCATTTTTTGTGAGATAATCTAACGCTATCCGTAACTGGTAGTTATAAGGAATATTTCCAGAAGTGATGCAAAGTTCATAGGTTATGCTTATAGTCAATACAGGATTTGTTTCCTTCAAATTTGTTTTGAAGTTTAATACTATTAGGCCACTTGTAGGATTGATAAGATGTTTGCATGGCCATGCCCAAGGTCTATCTGGAATACGTTCAGATGAATTGGTAATCTTGCTTGATCATAAATAACGAGAAACAAAAAGTTAATTATGGAATGAATTTGATCCATATCCATATTAACAGGTATTAGAAGCAAAATGATAAGTATGATGATGAATCATCAATGGTGGTTTTTTCCAGGAAACCATATTCGTGATCGTTCTGGGGACATTGGTGTGTTATGCTAGACTAACCAATGTCATTATTACATTAATGTATATCCGAGTGGGAGCTATTAGAAGTAACGGATAAAAATTAATGAATATGTCCGGACTCGAACACGAGACTTCGGGATTGCACACTTTACATATAAGTTTCAATTAATTAATAATTATTATATTTAGTTATGAATAATTATTATTTTCACAAATAAACACTTAATGGTACCTAACGGTCGTTAGACGCAAGACGAAGGACTAAGAATGAAATAGTGACCAAGAAAGATCCGGAATGGGTTGATGAAATGAAAAGTGTACCCGTTTTAAGGGGTCATTTAAGCCCTAATTCGAGTAAATATGATCAAATATTGCCCTAAATCGTTCATTTTGTCATTTTAGGTACTTTTGAGAAGAATTCTGGAAAACATGCATATTTGGACGTTTTTGGAGCATAAAAGTGAAGAAAACGACGAAGTCTCAAAAGAAGCTGGATTTCCTACCTGACGGCGTCAGAGTCACAAGGTGACGCCGTCAGCCAACGTTGACAAAAGAGTAAAGTCAGATTACACTAGACGCCCTATGAAGAAAACAAGATGTTTACACCTGACGGCGTCAGGTGTTAGAGAATGTAGGCCGTCAGGTGTTAACTTAAAGAGTGACGGCCCAGAGCAATTTAAAGGGTGACGGCGTCAGAAGTAAATCTAGGCCATCCGAGAACCCTAATGACGGCGAGCTGACGGCGTCAAAACCTATAACCTGACGCCGTCAGAATGTAAAATCTATATATATTTTCCTATTTTTCATTCATTAGTGTGAAACTTTTGGTACAAGTTTGGGAAAAACCCTAAAGGTGATTTTAGCTGCAATTTCAAGGGTTTTTCACCCTTGAAACCTTCTGTTCAATTAAAGATAAGTCCTCACTTAAATTAATCAATATGTCTATGTGTTAGTTAATTATAATCTTATGCTTGTCTTTCAATTAACATGCTAGGCTAGATTTTTCTTGTGTTTGCTTAGATCTAATGAAACCTAACTATTAATTATTGGTTGATTGGTGTGTTATTACTTTGTTGGGATGAATGTTTCATCAATGTTAGGCTTAAGAAAACTGGCAATACTCCTATATGGTAACATGCTTGAACGTCTTAAGAAACATGTAACTAAGGCATACTAGGTTATTAAGGTAGTATTTAACGCATGAGCCACTGTTTACAATCCCTATGATTATGTGTACGCATAGTTGTAGGAGGAGATAAGAGCTCATAGAATTGGGGAGATATGTATGCCACCCCATGAATTGTTAAGGAATACACCCGTCATCCACGCAAGTAATACATACACCAATTAACCGGTAAAAGATAGTTAGGGAGTAAGGAAGTCTAAGTAAACACATTTGTCTCCATATAAGTTTTCACAACCACAATAGTTTAGTTATTTTATTTTTATTGCAATTGTAGTTTTTGGGTTAGTTGACTAGCAACTAATTCCGCCCACTCCTCTAATACCCGAGATTTTACTTGCTTTCCATAAAATATAAAAATACAAAAATAATCTTCCTTCACCTTTAGACCTTTTAGAGTAGTTTTTCTATCCTAACGAACACTATTCCCTGTGAGAGAACGATCAATCCCCCGTACTTACCATTACACTATACTACACCGACCAGGTACACTGCCTGGTGGGATTGCAAGCTTCTCAAGATCCCTTGAGAGGTAAAACCTGTTGCGTGGTCGCAATCCCACGTCATCATGGGTCTCCTTGGCCCATGCTCGGCCGAACCCAACCCAAAGGGTGTAGGGTTTGTGTCTTGTGCTCCAAGATTGAGAATTAGTATAAATACATGATCCTTTGTATTCATTCTCTCATCTCTTGTGTTAGCCTCACTTTTTTATAAAGATAACGTCACACAAGTGAAATGGACTAGATATGTAGTAAGTTGCACCCATAGGGACTACTTATGTACATTAGGCAAACATGTAGTGTGATGAGCCTATAAATACCCCTCATGACTCTCCATGAGGGGTGTGGGAAATTGTGTAAGCTTCATTTCATTTATCTACTTTTAATAAAACACTTTTCTTTACCTTTCTCTCTCTTGCATAATCATGTATTTCGATCAACCTCGACCTCCGGAAGGTGATTATTGGTTATAACAAGTGGCATCAGAGCTAACCAGGGGCGAATCGTGGTGTTTTGTGGTGTAAAAATGTGTTTTTTGGCGATTTTTCTGGAAAAAGTTCGGTTCTATCGAGTAACAAAGGGTTTTATCGAGTAAGGGAGCGTATTTTTAGGGAATTATCGAGTAAGAAAGGGTGTTATCGAGTAAGGAATTGTAGTTTCGAGTAAGGGTATCAAGTAACCTACTGTATCGAGTAAGGCTCCTACATCGAGTAAGCTTTCCTTTATTTAGCGAGTTAGCCAGTTAGCGAGCAAGCTAACACTCCTTATCGTCTATCGAGTAAGGATTTTCTTGCTTTTATTTAGTAAAGGAAACTATACCTCGTTAAAGATAGGTTCTCAAGTAAGGCAAAATCTATCGAGTAAGGATACCATTATCGAGTTAGCACCCAATATCGAGTAAGCTTATCAAGTTCACATTTATCGAGTAACAAGTTCTTCCGAGTAAGCAACTTTATCAAGTAAGTTACAAATTTATCGAGTAAGGAATTTGTTTCGAGTAAGGAGTGATATTTCTGACTTTCAAGGGTATTTACCGAGCATCAAGGAATGAAATTCTTTAGAGTTTCTCAAGGTTTCGTTGAAAACCTAACATACAAACCCTAGTTTTTCAAACCCTAATTTACCGAAAAATTTACGTCTCCGCGGAACAGGGGGTATCTAAAGAATTAGGGCATATCACAAACTTACCATCACACCAAAAACACATATGATATTATTGGTCTACATCTTATAGAAAATGATTCATTTCATTGCTTCATTATCTTAGTACCTATTTATCTCACTTCAAAACACACCACGTATAGCTTAAAAGATCCTGATCAAGAATCACACTCAAATGACAACGGCTATTATCGGATTTTTGTGACTATGGGGATAATTCTTTATCACTTATCTGGGTTTAAAGTCTAGGGTGGATGGATGCATGACTTTCGAAGATACTTGTTTGTGCATTCACTGGTAATGATAGTGATTAAGACTTGGTTTATCTAGTTATACCCGATGTAAGGAGTTACATTGTAGTACTCACGGGTTATAGCTATCACTTTAAGGAGTTACATTGTAGTACTCAGTGTCACACAAAGTTGTGGATAGTCCAAGAGGCGGATTTCATATACTGTTTGTTGGTTTGGGTATATGGCTCTACCTATGCTTTAAGGAGTACGTTGTAGTGCTCAGTATAGGTTCTTAGTCACACCATCATACAAGATTAAGTCACATATCTAAGGGATGTTTACTTCATTTTCAGATTGGTTAAATTTGGTTGTTTCTCTAGTCAGTGGTCATTTACTAGCTGGTTGGAATTTGAAGAGGTCGCTTGTAGGTTGAAGGGAAGAGATGAGATTGTAGAAAAAGAGATTCATATCTTATCGACATACTCTCACAGAATTATGCTGTCATGGCTTATATATTGCATCAGAAGGGTAAAGTAAAGGTAATTTACGACGTGTACACAAGATTATGATGATTCTGATAACTCGCAACCATCAGGAGGGAGAAGAACAAGCCGAAAGAAGTAGTGTTTCATCTTCAGTAAATTGGTTGATCGAGGGAACTNCACACACACACACACAATGATACCAAACGCAAACACAAACACTATTGAATGGATAACGAATGAGTTGACGACGAAAGATTGGGTAATACATGGGAGTAATTATCCTATGGAGATTTGGTTCGTCGCTGAGGAGTTCGTATTGGGATAAGCCTTGCTTATAGAAGACTTCGTCGGTTTCGTACCAATCTTTGGGATATTATTGTGATTTACTCTTGATGCCAAGTTGTGTCGATTGTGATTCTTGCATTGCTGTGGCTAAGGTGAGTTCATAGCCCCCTTCTTTTAAATAAGTTTTCATAACTATTTTAAAATACCAAAGAAGTACCATGAGGTACCAAGTATGTGTACATCAGGGCTTATTACCAACTTCGATGCAATACTATGTGAGTTATGTTGTTATGATGCTCCCCGAACGAAAACCATTGTGCTACAGTTTAGAGTCTACTTTATCCGCTGCGTGATAGAAGAAAGGATGTTAGTTCAAGAGGGAGCAGAAGTAAGAAAAAGGCTCACTAGTTAGGAGGGAGTAATAACCTAACTAGACCATTACAGTTGAAGTTCAGAGATTTGTAAATCAGTGCCGTCAGTGCCAAAGATCAAATGCTGAGATCGTCGGATGAGAGAATTTCAAGTCTGCCTCAGTATCTAGACTACAGAGACTCTGCAATGTAAGTTGGTTGATCAAGGGAACTGTGCTTAATACCAAAGAAGTACCATGAGGTACCAAGTATTTGTACATCAGGGCTTATTACCAACTTCGATGCAATACTATGTGAGTTATGTTGTTATGATGCTCCCCGAACGACAACTATTGTGCTACAGTTTAGAGTCTACTTTATCTGTTGCGTGATAGAAGAAGGGGTGTTAGTTCAGGAGGGAGCAGAAGTAAGAAAAAGGCTCACTAGTTAGGAGGGAGTAATAACCTAACTAGACCATTACAGTTGAAGTTCAGAGATTTGTAAATCTGTGCCGTCAGTGTCAAAGATCAAATGCCGAGATCGTCGGATGAGAGAACTTCAAGTCTGCCTCAGTATCTAGACTACAGAGACTCTGCGCTTCAACAACGTCAACATAGTTTACTCTTGTTGTAATTTACATTGTTTATGTATTTATTGGTCTCATTGTAACCATTTACGTGTAAAGATAGCTTGGAGGGAGATTGTTAGCCTCGCTTTTTTATAAAGATAACGTCACACAAGTGAAATGGACTAGATATGTAGTAAGTTGCACCCATAGGGACTACTTATGTACATTAGGCAAACATGTAGTGTGATGAGCCTATAAATACCCCTCATGACTCTTCATGAGGGGTGTGGGAAAGCATTGTGTAAACACTCACTTATCAATCTAATATATTTAGTGTTTCTCTCCACCTTTCTCTCTCTACTTTCTCTCTCTAGAATAATCATGTATTTCGATCAACCGCGACCTCCGGAAGGTGTTTCTTATCATAACATCTTGGTTCACTTGCAAACCTAATTCTTCTTCTTCTTTTTCTTTGAGCTATAGGCGATCCAATACACCCTTATAGGGTTCCTATTCGATCAACTAAGGCTCAACCTAGTGGTGTTTGCTTGTGAATCTAGAACCTAGCTTTTCTAATTGAAACGCTAATAGTACGTGTGTTCAAGAGCGAAGTGTTAGCATACCTTTGTTAACGTGATCTTGCCCTATTCGACCTTCATCTAGTCGATCCACATTAAACCCTAATCTAGGGTTTATATCATTCTTGAATCTTGATTTCTTGTTCTTGCTAGAAATCACAACGGTACGCATATTCTTTTATATTGGGTTAATTATTATTACATGTATTGATTCTATATTCCGCTGCGTTGCTTTGATGATGTTTACTTGTTTATATAATTGTTATGATTTACATATTCCAACAAATAAATCTAAAAAATGGAGCATAAAACATCTATTTATGCAAATAGCACCTAAGTTTATATAATACATAAAAGGACGTTTCGAAGTAAACCTTAGCTTGGTGTAAGCATCAGAAACCCCGTAAGAAGATGCATACTGTATGAGTAACCATTTCCATGGATTCTGTAAATGTAAACTTCTTTGATGAAAGTTTTGCACTAATAAAATTTCATGGCGACCTCCATAACAATGTCATATGCCAGAGTTTCAGCAACAGAACCACACTGCCAAACAATAAAATTTCATTAAACTAATAAAATGTCAATTACTTATAAATGGGTCGATACGGAGTTAGAAATGAACCTCACTATAATGCCACCAACTAGATGCCTACAAACTAATGATGATAGAGAGTGTAACAATTTATATATGAAACCCTAAGAGTCTGTTACTGTTAATTGGTATAATTGATTGATATCTTATTCCATAAACAAGATACATATATATAGAGTACATATGATAATTCTAGAATATATACAAGTGGGCTATCGGGCCTGTACATAACTAATACTATCAGGCCTATACATAATGTCGACTAATACTCCCCCGCAGTTGGAGCGGGAGGAAGCCGGACGCTCAAACTCGAAGCAGATACATATATATAGAGTACATATGATAATTCTAGAATAAATACAAGTGGGCTATCGGGCCTGTACATAACTAATACTATCAGGCCTATACATAATGTCGACTAATAGTTACTTCAGAAAGCAATATCAGAGATTTCCCATGGGAAACTTCATGAGCTTAAACATGGGCTAGACAATCAGCATATGTATATGCAGGTGTCTTTGGAAAGATAAATATATAAAGCAATAACTACATTCTCAATATATTGTTAAAGGGTTTCTTCGATCTAAGTTCTCCCAAAAAGGTTGAAACTTCAATAAGACTGTAGTATGGTTGTACTGTCGATATTTGGTTAACAAGTTGTTAACAGGAAGGGGAAAAAAAAGGTAAAGGGATGGTGGATAATGCTGCAACAGCTAGTGGTAACGAGTCATAGTAATAAAACAAGTTGTTTATGCATAGGACATATTTAAGCTACATACCGGAGTATTTATATGCGCCAGTATTCACTATCTATACAAAATTTCAGTAATTAAACTATTTTTATAATCATATTTATTATTAACTATCTATAAAAAGTTCAGTAATAAAAAATGTGCAGAAAGATGTTGCCGGATCTTCAGTTACGAGGTTCCAGTTGACGACCCTGGGCTCCATTGCAGTTAGAAGCTCAAGGAAGAATTCAGAACTGAGTTGGTTGAGGATTTATCGGAAACTGATCAGTCGATTTTTAATGACGGCGACAAGAAGGGTAGCACAGCCATCCATATAGCCGCTGGGAAATAGATTACAGGTACTTTTTTTTATAGATGTATATTACTGAATTTTGTTATTAATTGTTATTCACTGATCTAGGGGCTTAAATAATCAGTTGAACAGTAGCTGACTAGCTGTACCAAAATTCATTTTATATGTAAATTATTAAAATGGTTGCTAGCGACATCAGAATCACATCGAAACACTTTGCAGGCCGTTATATGATAGCTAATTATCCAATTTGAGTATTATATATCATTCTGTAATCAGCTCCGAGAAACAATACGAAACACCCCTTCATATGTGAGTGTACTTTGAGCTTCAGAATTCACTTATGATCCATCCCTCGGTCCATCATGGGATCTTTGGATGTCCGTTTACAAAGTTATTATGAAATACTATCAACAATATGTAGTTGAAATACATCGGACTAATAGGTTCCTTTAATGTTTTCGTAGGTGATATTTGTACTACATATCCCGATAACACTAAAAAACTTTAAATAAATTGTATTTGTCAGGTTGTATGCAAAATATAGATGATCGAGTCATATGTAAGAGACTAAGAGGATATTTTAGATTGCTTATTTGTTTACCAAAAGCACATAAGCAGCAATTCACGAAATAGCATTTCCATTTGCTTATGTTTATTTATTTTTTTATTTTTTTTATTTTTTATTTTTTTTAAATAAGTTTGTATAGACAGTTATTTCAGTATTGGCTATAATAGGCAACTTGAAATGAGCAAGCCTTTGCTCCACAGTCAGTTTGTTTCATCGAAACTGCTTATTGCCTTACGAAATAACTAGATACTTATGAGGTACATTTTAGAGTTCACGCAGTTATGTTTAAAGGTAACATATTGTCCCTTTTCTGGATTATGTATGGCTATTTAGTGTCATACACTTACAGGGCATTTAATAAGTGGTTATCTGATTACTGAAATTCTGTTTATGTAAATATATAGTAGTCATTTACATGTGAACACTAACATAGAAATGGGTAGGTTTCGGTGGTGAAATGGGGGCTGAAATGTGTGGGTTTGGGGGCTGAAGTGGGTGGGTTTGGGGGGCTGAATTTGGCTTTGAAATGGGTAGGTTTCGGTGGTGAAATGGGAGCTGAAATGGGTGAGTTTGGGGTCTGAAATAGGTGTGAGTTTGGGGTCTGAAATGGGTGGTAAATTCACTGTTGTTTCAGATGATACCCTACCTGTTCTTGGATATGTAATAACATTTTAGTCTTTGGTTTTGCAGGTAAGAGAGGTGTATGCTCTATTAACTATCACCCATATTCATATTATTGTAATCTCTTGAATTCCGGTCTGTTGAGGATTCAACCGCCAATTTCCTCTGAACCCGGTTCTTATTTCTTTTTGGCTAATTGTCAAAAGGTGGATACTGAGAATCACGAGGTATGGGTTTTCTTTATATATGAAAAGATTATCGAGTTTTGTTGAAGTTTGTATCTTTTTTATATTTGATGTTAAGTGGCGAAACAGGACTAAAAGTGACCGATGGCAATGTAGGTTTAAGAGGAATAAAAATGAACTAAATAAATCAGAAACTACAAACTTCTTAGTTTCCTTAAATATAATATTTTTGGTAATTTAATGTCATGCTGCATTTCCTTATCAGGATCAAAAGTATTTAGTGTGTTCGGGTAAAAGTGACTGTCATTATAATATAATGTTGTTTAAGTGTAAGTTAATCCGATACGAAAAATTATGTAAAGAATTTCTGTTAAATAACCGATTGTTGAGATGATTATAGAATCATGAATCTACCCATAAAATAAGGGTGTATAGACTCACTTGAATTGTATATATCTAACTCAAAACATATTAATTGAAATGCAGACTGATTAGGGCTTTGGAAAGTAACATAAATCTTTATTTGATTTATTAGCTAGGTCGACCATGGAGAGTGGGACGATATTGGATTGCCAAGTTGATAGACTAAGCAACTTGCCAGATGATCTTATATATAAAATCCTCTCGTACGTCGACATCGTAGATTCTATCAGCTTAAGTATTTTGTCTTCCAGATGGATGTCTATTTGGACTTCAATGCCCGATCTCAACTTTTCAAGTAACCAGCTACCTTCGAAATCCTCACACTATCATGAATTTGTTAACGATGTTCTCTCTGCCCGTAATAATAGGATAGACGTATCTTCTGTCAACCTGCACCTTCCTAATCGAGAGGATCATGAATTGTCTGTCTACAGAATTCTGGAGTATGCATTCTCTCACAATGTCCAACAACTAACTATTAACATGGGAGATTATGAAATTCTTCTTCCCTCTCGGTTAAAATCTAGCTCGCTCAAACATCTAACATTGATTGCCACCACTATTGATGGTCGTTATGATTCCACCCCTTGGGATCTCCCGGCTTTAACTACATTACATATCCACCATGCCTTATTGTTTAACTACAGTTCTCTTTTAGCCACGTGTCAGAACTTGAAGAATCTTACCTTAGAGGGATGTCAAGTGTATAAACATGAATACAATGAATACTACGATGATTTCACTATAATTAATTCCCAACTTCGTAGTCTGACGCTTAAAAAAGTAGAATGGAATATGGATTTTGTACATGTGGACACACCTCAGCTAAAGAACCTAATATTTGTGGATAAAACTCCTCAACGGGAAGACTTCTACACTGGACGTGCGAGTATTAAGGAATTCTCAGGGGAACTTAAAATTTCTGCACGTGACCTCACCTACTTACGCATTAAAGGTACTAATTTTCCTAAGTTATCCTTGGATAGATGCCCTTCTTTGGAGAAGGTGGATCTATGTATATCTTCTCCACAAAAGACAAATGTTCATAGAATCTCTGATGTGTTTCAACGTCTCCACAGTGTCAAATCTCTTGCACTTAGCTTGGAGATTGTCGAGCTTCTTTCTACCTCGGAAGAAGTTATCTCACATCAACCTTCCCCGTTTCCTAGTTTACGGAGTTTAAAGATTTATCCTTAAAGAGTAGTTTAGAGATTTTTCAAACTCAACTGGATGAGGAGCAAGAAGCAACGGATGAGGAGCAAGAAGCAATGGAAATAAAATTGTCTGCTGAAGTTACAAATTATTTGCTTGGCAGTTCTTCAAATGCGACCTTTACAATGGTCTCACATGAGGAGGCTAGAGCTATAAAAATCACCAAAGTGGCATACCGCCTTATGGCAGCTTTATGGGAGATTCTAGAGGAAAAGGAAGCTTATACTGACACTAAAAGGGCTAATGTGGAGTGGAAGAAGACACTTGCTGATAGCTGTAGTGAACAGATTGGGCCACCGCAGATATTCCGCATACTGCACAATATAAAACTACTACTCACCAAGGTGCTTGCATCAAAAAGGGTTGAGATGCAAGCATGTTTTGCTAGATTGTATGCAAAAACCAAGACCATCGTGAATAAGATGATAGTTGATATGAAGAATCTTTGTGATATACAACAACGCATTTTCAGTGCGTACTTAGATGAAATTGCTTTGTCTTCTTAGAAAAATAGCTTCTATGTCGATCGAACCAAGACGTTTGAGTATCTAAAAGAATGATGGTAGAAACTGCAATGGAATTGTTTTGACATTTTTTGTTTCTAATTTGTTATGCACGAATTTTACACTTTTGGAATGAAAGCCTAGCTATTTACTTGTTCGAATGCACTCGTTGTCTAGGGTTTAGGACGATGTTAGAATAAGAACCCAACTTGGGAATTCAATTATCCTCTTGTTATTTGGCCATTACGATCCGGCATTAGCATATTAAAGCTCATTTTCTTTTAGAATCATGATAGGTAAAAATGGTGAAAATATACCATCTTTCACGTTGGTTATGGGGTGCAAAGCATTAACATTCAAAAATAACCGCGGACCCGACAAAAAGTTCTACAAAATCAGATACAAATACGCGAGCACTTGTTCAGAAAGTGTCAAAAGAACATTTCCAACGTAAAAGTGAACGCGAAGTTGATAAGGAATGTGATGTTGTGTTGGTTCCATTAGATGGTGGTCGTCTATCAGCAGAGGTTGAACTTGACGGTTTTGATTGTCTATAGGGTGGTTAGAACCTCATGGCTCCGGCTTTCAATGTCATGATGATGGTCTTGATGATAGTTTCGCGGTGTTGGTATGTTGTTATGGGCGTGAACATGATGCTCGTTTGAAAAAGGATAGGTAGAAATGATGTACATATACAGTACATATTACCAACAAAACCATGTACCATGAGTCCATGACAATTATATTCAAAGATATGAATCACGAACCACTTTACAAATCTAATCTGTCCAATAATACCGGATGCGAAACAAAATTCCAAAAATGTATAAACAACAATATCGACAGGTAAAAAAATCCTAATATTTGCTAGAAACAATTCCTAACAAAACCAGAAAACAAAGAATCATGTCAAAATTAGACCTCACTTTGATTCAACTTTTGTTTCTGGTGGATCAATCTAATCCGACCCAGAAACTTGATTGTCTTGAGCTCCAACATCCCTTTGTGGTCCCCAGAAACCGCCACTTGGTCGTCCTTAACGGGGTTCAGCGAGTTAGCTGATCCATGACTTTTAACCAACAGTCCAACCTTCGCATGTGAGTCCCATGTGAAGGTGGTGGCGTAGGTGTTCTAATATGAATAGCATTAACTTTGAGTTGTTGCCTTCGTATTTCTGCAGCGTCTGATTCAGTAGCGATACGAGCACCAGCAGCAACTGCAGCTGCTTTTACAGCATCTGAACCAGTAGGAAGTGGTCTAGTTGAGAATGATCGAGGTCTTGAAAATGGTCTTTTTGGTCCTGTAGGGGTAGAATCGTAAGACGGAGAGTCGATTACCATTGGTCCTGTAGGGGTAATATCGACAGGAAAAAAAATCCTACTTATTTGCTGGAAAAAATTCCTAACAAAACCAGAAAACAGAAAACAAAGAAGCATGTCAAAATTAGACCTCACTTTGATTCAACCTTTTGGTGGATCAATCTAACCCGACCCAGAAACTTGATTGTCTTGAGCTACAACATCCCGTTGTGGGTCCCCGGATATTGCTACTTGATCGTCTTTAGTGGAGTTCAGCGAGTTAGCTGATGATCCATGGTTTTTAACCACTGGTCCAACCTTTGCATTAGCATGGGCCGGACCTAGGTTAGGCCGTGGTTCCTTTGGCGAGATGCTAGAATAAACGACGTGAGTCCCATGTGGAGGTGGTGGCCTAACTGTTCTAATATGAATGGCATTAACTTTGAGTTGTTGCTTTCGTATTTCTGCAGCATCTGATTCGGTAGCGATACGAGCACCAGCAGCAACTGCAGCTGCTTTTACTGCATCCTAACCTGTAGGAAGTGGTCTAGTTGAGAATGGTTGAGGTCTTGGAAACGGTCTTTTTGGTCCTGTAGTGGTAGAATCGTAAGACGAAGAGTCAATTACCATTGGTTGTGCTGAGATGTTTCCAGGAAGAGTTGTACCAAAGGGTGAAGCCGACTTTGGAATATCAAGTCCGGGCTTAACAACTAGCATCATATTTTTTTTTAGAACAGCAGAATCTTTTATTGAACAATATCTAGCAAGAAGCTAGAAAAAATAAAGGATTACAATGTTTTAATACAAGCTGAAACAGGATTAGTTAACCAGGCTAGCCAAGTAGGATTTAAACTCTTATTCCGGTGACAAATCCATGAATGAGATAACATCTGAATCTCTTCCATTAGAGTGTCTTTGCGTGGCGGCTTCGGATTAAAACAAACTCTATTACGATATCTCCAAATAGTCCAAGTGGTTGAGCAAATGGCAACATCAAAACAGACCTTTGTCAATGTTTCAAGGGGAACCGAATGGCTCCATGACAGAAGTATATGTTTTTTCCTAAGCCACAAGTATATGTTTTTTACCTAGTGTATTGTGGTTTCGTTAAGAATTCTAGTAGTGTAGAGATGTGGAAGATAGGCTGATTTTCATGATCAATTTATGTTGGTTAATGAAATGGTATAAATTTGTTTGTTTAAACAGATATGCTTTAAGGCAACAAGTTGGCTGTAATAATCTAAGTTTGACCCATTCCCCTTTTTAGGTAAGTTACAGATTTGACCCGTTTCAGAATTTTTACGTTAGCTGCTTCAATTTCTGATTCTTGAATTTGACTGTCAAACGACAATGGCCGCATCATGCACACAAAGAATAAATCAGATTTCCTAAAGAATGCCTGTCAACAAAATATAAACATATATGTATAAATTAAGCATATATGAGTTCAAAGCTACAGTTACCAAGTTCACCATTTTTCCTTCTGGCATGCCAACCGCTCGCCGCCGCGCCCACGCGTCCGCGTGCGCGTGCCCGCTGTCGCGGTGGGTGCGCTCGGAGGGGCCGAGCTTCCGCGCTCGCGGGAACCTCGCCTCGGTTCGGCGGCTCCCCCGGTCGCGCTAGCCTGCGGCGGCGCAGGAAGGGCTTCTGATGGACGGTCCGGTTTGCGACGGGCGTGCGCCGGGGTCTGCCGCGCCTCTTCTGCGCGTTGGTCGACGTGCGCGGGCGCGGACTAGACTGTGCTGGCCGGTGCTACGAGGCGGCGTGCTATATGTCATATTCGAGTTATCGCGCACCGCGCGGCCGTCACGCCTTGTCGTAGTCATCCCGCGCGGCTGGTATATCCCACGCGGCCCTGTCGTGTACTATTATTAAATATGTACCGCATTGGCAACGTGGTCTGCAGCGACACTCTTTCTAACAATTGCTAGTTTAACCGTTGCACGCCATGAAAGGGGCTAAGTTAAATATTATTAATACAAAAGAGGACTTTAGATGTACGAAAACCAACCCTCGGGACTCTCACCCAATAGTTGGCCTGAATAGTAATGGACTTAAAGGGGGTTGGTTTGCGATTTTTGGAAAGTGTAGAATTGGAGAGCAATTTGGGTGATATATATAATAAACACCCCTTACCTCCACTTCATGTTTTTGGTCGTTCCTTTTCAAAATAAAATAAAAAAAAAAAAAAAAAAAAAAAAAAAAAAGAACAAAACCAAAGAATCGTTTTTGCTTTTCCCTAAACTCCACGACAATACCCTAAAAGGGTTTGTTCTTACCATTCGTTCAAGGCAAGAAACAAAAGAACATAAATCTTTGTTTGATCTATTAGCTAGGTCGACCATGGAGAGTGGGACGACGATATTGGATTGCCAAGTTGATAGACTAAGCAACTTGCCAGATGATCTTATATATAAAATCCTCTCGTACGTCGACATCAAATATTGTATCAAATTAAGTGTTTTGTCTTCTAGATGGAGGTTTATTCATGCTTCAATGCCCAATCTCAAATTTTCAAGTGACCGGAAAACCTCAGGCTATCATAAATTTGTTAAACATGTTCTCTCTGCCCGTAATAATAAGATCGACGTATCTTCTATCAACATGCACCTTCGTACTCGAGAGAATCCTGAATTTTCTGTCAACAGAATTCTGAAGTATGCATTCTCTCACAATGTCCAACAACTAACTATTAACGTTGAATATTATGCAACTCCTCCCTCTTGGTTAATATCTAAGTCGCTCAAACATCTAACATTGATTGCCACCACTATTGACGGTGGTTTTGATTCCCTCCCTTGGGATCTCCCGGCTTTAACTACATTACATCTCCACCATGTCAGATTGTATAACTGCAGTTCTCTTTTAGCCATGTGTCAGAACTTGAAGAATCTTACCTTAGAGGGATGTGAAATGTATGTACATGAATACGACGATGATGGTTATCCCACTTTTTCCAAAGGTTTCACTATAATTAATTCCCAACTTCGTAGTCTGACGCTTAAAAAAGTAGAATGGAATGTGGGTGTTGTATATGTGGACACACCTCAGCTAAAGAGCCTAATATTGCTGGATAAACGAAAATTCTCAGGGAAACTTACTATTTCTGCACGTGACCTTACCTACTTACGCATAAAAGGTACTAATTTTCCGAAGTTATCCTTGGATGGATGCCCTTCTTTGGAGAAGGTGGATCTCTGTATATCTTATCCAAAAAAGAAAAATGTTCATAGAATCTCTGATGTGTTTCAATGTCTCCACAGTGTCAAATCTCTTGCACTTAGCTTGGAGATTGTCGAGCTTCTTTCTACCTCAGAAGAAGTTATCTCACATCAACCTTCCCCGTTTCCTAGCTTACAGAGTTTAAAGATTTATCCGTTACAGGGTTTAAAGACTTTAGATGTACCCAGTTTAACGACTTGTCAATTAAAGAGTAGTTTGAAGATTTTTCAAACTCAACCGGATGTGGAGCAAGAAGCAATGAAAATAAAATTGTCTGCTGAAGTTACAAATTATTTGCTTGGCAGCTCTTCAAATGTGACCTTTACAATGGTCTCACATGAGGAGGCTAGAGCTATAAAAATCACCAAAGTGGCATACCGCCTTATGGCAGCTTTATGGGAGATTCTAGAGGAAAGAGAAGCTTATACCGACACTAAAAGGGCTAATGTGGAGTGGAAGAAGACACTTGCTGATAGCTATTGTGAAGATTTCAAAAGACAGATTGGGCCACCGCAGATATTCCGCATACTGCACAATATAAAACTACTACTCGCCAAGGTGCTTGCATCAAAAAGGGTTGAGATGCAAGCACGTTTTTCTAGATTGTATACAAAAACCAAGACCATCGTGGATAAGATGATAGTTGATATGAAGGATTTTTGCGATATACAACAACGCTTTTTCAGTGGGTACTTAGATGAAATTGCTTTGTCTTCTTAGAAAAATAGCTTCTATGTTGATCGAACCAAGACGTTTGAGTACCTAAAAGAACCATGGTAGAAACTGCAATGGAATTGTTTTGACATTTTTTGTTTCTAGTTTGTTATGCACGAATTTTACACTTTCGGAACGAAAGACAAGCTATTCACTTGTTTAAATACACTCGTTGTCTAGGTTGAAATCAATAAACGAATTACCCAACTTGGGAATTCAATTATCTTCTTGTTATTTGGCCATTACGATCCGACGTTAGCATATATATCTGAAACTTTTGAAAGGAAAGTAAATGCAGAAACTTTAGGTGTACTCTACTTCAACCTTTTTTTTGCTTGAGTGACATGGTTAATGCTTCTTGTTCTAGAATAATGTTTGGTTGAATATTATGTCAAAAATCAAAGTTGAAAGTTAACAATAATCAAAATTCATTGTACTTATCCCATTTTTTTGTCAAGTTATGAATTGTTCTTTTGCTAGCAAGTAACCCAAATTATAAAGGGACAAATGGTCTAAAATCCAGGTTATGCATTCCGGGTCAATTTTTAGTTTGACTCCAATTTAGGCCTAATTGGTCTTTGACTCTTTTCTTTGACCAACGAGGTGTTCTAAGGTTATTTCTTTTATATATTCCCTTTTTGGTCCAACTTTGATTATTTTAGTCGACTATTAAAGCTCATTTTCTCTTAGAATCTTGATAAGTAAAATGGTGAAAATATTCCATCTTTCACGTTGGTTATGGGGTGCAAAGCATCAACATTCAAAAATAACCGCAGACCCCGCTAAAAGTTCTTCGAAATCAGATACAAATACGAGAGAACTTGACCAAAAAGGGTCGAAAAAACATTTCCAACGTAAAAGTGAACGTGAAGTTGATACGGAATGTGATGTTGTGTTGGTTCCATTAGATGGTGGTCGTCTATCAGCAGAGATTGAGCTTGACAGTTTTGATTGGTCTATAGGGTGGTTAGAACCTCATGGCGCCGGCTTTCAAAGTCATGATGATAGTTTCGCGGTGTTGGTACGTTGTTATGGGCGTGAACATGATACTCGTTTGAAAAATGATAGGTAGAAATGATGTATATATTCCAGAAAAATGTCAAATACAATGGTTTATAATAATGCTCGATACATATTGATGTATAATCTAAGTTTATAATGTTAATACCTGTGATTTTACATGTACATATGGAACTTCTTTGTGAATATCTTTGTATCGAATATACGCAATGAGCCAATAGCAATTGGAATGTGGTAATATTGACCCGTTAACGGTTCTGAAGTCGTACAGCTTACTTCGACGTACATATATAGAAATCACTCTCCAGGAAGTCTTGGGACAACCTTACTCAACCCATTTCGATTAGTAAAAAAAAAGACTTGTTATCCGTATCCTGCATCTTAGAGAAAAGACGATAAATACCCACAAGCCGGAAAAACATATACATATTACCAACAAAACCATGTACCAGGACAATTATATTCAAAGATATGAATCACGAACCACTTTACAAAATCTAATCTGACCAAAAAAACGGGAAGCTAAACAAAATTCCAAAAATGTATAAACAATATCGACAGGAAAAAGAAAATCCTATATTTGCTAGAAACAATTCCTAACAAAACTAGAAACCAGAAAGCAGAAAACAGAAACAAAGAATCATGTCAAAATCAGACCTCACTTTGATTCAACTTTTGTTTCTGGTGGATCAATCTAATCCAACCCAGAAACTTGATTGTCTTGAGCTCCAACATCCCTTTGTGGGTCCCCAGAAACCGCCACTTGGTCGTTCTTAACGGGGTTCAGCGAGTTAGCTGATCCATGACTTTTAACCACCGGTCCAACCTTCGCATTACCATGGGCCAAGCCTAGGTTAGGCCGTGGTTCCTTTGGCGAGATGCTAGAATAACCTATGTGAGTCCCATGTGGAGGTGGTGGTCTAGGTGTTCTAATATGAATAGCATTAACTTTGAGTTGTTGCCTTCGTATTTCTGCAGCATCTGATTCAGTAGCGATACGAGCACCAGCAGCAACAGCAGCTGCTTTTACAGCATCTGAACCAGTAGGAAGGGGTCTAGTTGAGAATGGTTGAGGTCTTGAAAACGGTCTTTTTGGTCCTGTAGGGGTAGAATCGTAAGATGGAGAGTCGATTACCATTGGTTGTGCGGAGATGTTTCCAGGATTTGTCATGCCTGTTCAATCACAACTAATAAGTTTGAAAAATATAACTACAAAAAGTCAAGTCTATAATATATTTTTTTATACAGACTGGTTTGGTTGCGATTACTGAACAGGATTGGGAACCGGTTGTAAATATCTCCGTGACCGAGAACGTACCTAAGATACCCATTTTGACCTTTAACAAAAAATACCAGTACCAAAATTTGTTGAAGAATTTGGACAGAAAATAGTTCGGGTCAACTCTGGCCCAATCCGAAAGTACCGGTTTTTTAAAAAAAAACACATACCGAAAATTGTTAAAGAACTTGCACAAAATTGTTCTGGATCAACTTAGACAAAGTACCTTTACCCAACCTTTGTGACCCACCTATTTGCCACCCGTAATAGACATTTAAGAAAGATTTGTACCAACGAGTGAAGCTGACTTTGGGATATCAAGTCCGGGCTTATCAACTGCCATGTTAAATGCTCGTCGAGCTGCTGATTGCATCTCTGAAGGTTGTGATCCAGTTTTTGTTATTGAGTTGTTTTGACGTCTCTTAATACTGTTCCACCTCTGCAAAACATACAATACAAAATGTATAAACGTACATATACAACATGTTAGACAATAGGCCTGAGAAAGATTTGGAAGTCAAACCAACCTGACCCGACCTAATTCAAACTCCACAAAAAAAACCTATTTCAACCTATTACCCAGCCTGCCCGACCCACCCATTTGACAACCTTTAGCATAAACAAGTTGGAGAATAACAAAAAGACAAAAAAGGCCTCAACTAACTTACATTAGATAGCTGTGCAGCAGTTCTGTCACTCCTAAAATCTCCTCTTAACATGGTGGCCCAATTCCCTTCACCATATTTTTGGACGGCAGCAAGCAGTTCATGTTCCTCTTCTGCGGACCATGGTTTTCTCTTTCTTCTAGGCGGATAAACATTGTTTGAAAGCACGTTTGCATTATCCAACCCTTCAGCAGAAGAGACTGTTGGGATCGCTTGTGTTGAAACATAAACCGGAACTGATATATTGACCCCACTTGTTGACCTAACATGTGGTGAATTTTGTGACGGATGTTGAGTTGAGTTAGTTCTAGGTATATTTATAGTCAGCGGAGCCTCCATAGTTACGCCTTTTTCTATACATGAGTCACTTGGTGTCCTCCCAGATGACATGAGTACCTGAAATATTGAAAACATTTCAAAGTCCGCCACAAAAAAGGGGACTACAAAAGATTTCTTTAAAGGGTCACATATTCACACACCCGTAAAATAAGAGAAACTGCTTAACGTCAAATGGGTCAAAATTTACCCAAAGTGTAAGATGCGTAAAACGTTCTAAATTCAAAAACCAATTGCTAGAAACGATATAATTTTTGTGATTTAAGTAAATTATATTTAGACAAAACTGCTTTGGGTCAACCCGTTTCGATACAAACCAAAAAAATCAATTTCTCTAAGACTAACTCATCTGCCTTTTAACCAGCCCACCTAGTCCGTGCAAATTTCCACCCCGGTTTGTCATAATATGATCCTCTCGTTTTTTTTTGGAACGGCAATTGATTTCAGTGAAAAGAACTGGCAACAAACTAGTTAAGATTTCGTAATCTTAAGTAGCAATTGATTTCGTAATGTAATCCCCTCGTTTGAAAATTTCTGACTTGAAACATTGCAAGTTAGGTTCCCATTATTTTTTCACTTATAACAGACATTTGATTAAACCACTTTATTTAGCAAGTAAAAAAGCAAAAGGCAGGCAATAACGCATTTATGGATATTTCTTTCTATTAACAAATTATATTTTGTTTACCTTCACGTAAGCCGCAGCCTCTGCTGAAGCCTCATTGCTAACAGTTGGAAAAGCTTCGAGTTCATATTCCAGATCACTATCATCATCCTACCAATAAATATTATAATAAATTAAGAATATTTGTAAATATAAAGAGCGTGAAAAAATTTATGTGCCTGCAACACAAATTATCAGCAATAAATTTATTTAATTAATGTGTTAATAAACTAAGCACATTATCTGTTTACAACTTATTTATAACAGACAAAAAGTGTCTAATGATAAACATAAGACACTTACCACAGGCTCGGCGTCAGCTTCTAACTTTTCAAGTAACGGGTCACAATAAGCTAAATGGCGCCACAACATTTGGTACTCCCGAGGATTTGTGATGCCGGTTTTGGTATGTTTCACTAACGCATTCCAATCTATCTTTACATCTTCAGCTTGAGACACTTCTTGAAGCAAAGCTAGAATAGTTGTGGGCGAGTACCTTTCATTTCATAAGAATAAAGATATAAAAATGAGGAATCTATAAAAATGGGTAACCTGTATCCTCTAATTTCTTGTTTGGGGTTGCTTATTCAAGTCTCGTCAGCTTATCATTGCACCAAATAAGCACTTTTAAGTGTTTGGACAAAGTCACAAAACTAGTTATTTTAGAGTAAATACGCACTTTAAAATTAGCCAGTTGGTACTCACATAGAAACTACTCAGTCAGTAGTAAAGGCGCACGAGATCGACTATTTTACACTGTTCATCAGTTTCATATAAAACAGTTACTCCATGTGTTTAAGTGCAAATTCCTTCTATGATAACCATACACACAATTATCAGTCTATCATTTACTCGCTCTTAAACATTCAAATAAACAATCTCAAACACCCCCTAATCTCGCCAAAACATTTCGCAAATACTCAAAATACAATTAAAAGTCAATTTACAAAAAATCCCAACTTTTGAAATTTCATTTTTTATAAAGATTATCCTACAAAATCATTTTTATAAAAAATAAATCAAGAAACTTAGTAAATATCAATAACAACTTAATAATCCATCAATTAACAATCTTTAAAATGAAACAATAACCTAATCATCTAAACTAACATACCCTTTTCCTACTTTTCTATAATACCAGGGAACAACCATAAAAAAAGAAGAAAGGTGTTGGCTACCCGAACATTATTTAATAAGAAAATCATTTTACTAAATAAACCATTAGTTCGGTTTTCCATATTCGGAGTCAGAAATCCGACACCTGGTACGGGATAAACAACAAATTTTTCTAAAATAAAAACTCGTATTCCTTCAATCCTTTCTTCTTTTTTCTTTAGTTGTTTCCGCCATTTGCGATTCATTTTGTTTGCCTCATTCCTGCTAAAATTGGATGGACGCAGCCTCTACTTCGTCTAGTATGTAAAAAAGTTGAAATGTTCTTGCATCTTCTCTATTTTTTTTTCGTAAATGATTTTCCTCCCCATATCG
>LBNU01027114.1:90609-125847 GCA_014162995.1 Artemisia annua | reverse complement strand
AAAAAAAAAAAAAAAAAAAAAAAAAAAAAAAAAAAAAAAAAAAAAAAAAAAAACCCTTTTCCTAAAATCAAACAAAAATCCAAAAAAATCATTTCTTGATACAATCAAAAACTGTAAAAATAACAAAAAATGAATTTTCCTAAAATCAAACAAAAATATAAAAAAATCATTTCTTGATACAAACTAAAAACTGTAAAATAATAATAATAATAATTAAAAAAAAAAAAAAAACTAAAAAAAAAAAACTAAAAAACCCTTTTCCTAAAATCAAACAAAAATCCAAAAAAACACATTTCTTGATACAATAAAAAACTGTAAAAATAACAAAATTGAATTTTCCTAAAATCAAACAAAATATAAAAAAATCATTTCTTGATACAAATTAAAAACTGTAAAAAAATAAAAAATAATAAAAAAAAAATAAAAAAACTAAAAAACCCTTTTCCTAAAATCAAACAAAAATCCGAAAAAACACATTTCTTGATACAATTAAAAACTGTAAAAAATAATTAATAAAAATGAGTCTTTTATTAAAAATATAAAAAAACTAACAAACCCTTTTCTTAAAATCAATCAACAAACTAGAAAAAAACATTTCTTGATTGAAAACTGCAAAAAAAATGATTTTTTTTTTAAAATAAACGAAAAATTAAATAAAAAAAGGGTGAAAATAAAAAACCTTTGTAAAATAATGGACACGTCATCTTCACTGATTGATCCTCCTCCATCTTTTTGCATCTTTTATTTTTGATTGGGTTTTGATTCTGAGGGTTATTTTGTTTGTATAAACCCTAAACCCCTAAAGAACAGGGGTGTTTGTTTAGTTAGTTATTACTGTAGTTGAAGATATAAATAAAGTGTATTTATTTTGTGTTGAAAAGAAATAAATGATGGATAATTATTAATCATTTTTACTAGTAAATCATTGGTTGGGTTTATTTAATGGGAGATAATTTGAACACTATCACAATTGATTGTCACACTCAAGTTATAAGTGTTTTGACATTTATACACTCAGAACATTGAACATTTTAACTTATTTTTACCCTTTAAGGGTATAAATGTCAAAATACTCGTAATTTAAGTGTGCAAATCAATTGTGAGACTTATATTTAATGAGTAACTTCCAAAAATGGATTATTTATTACTTTTGGGTTCACTTTTTATTTTGGGTTCACTTTTTAGTAAAAGAAAATTTGTTATCATAATTTAGTTTTGTTTCATAAAATTTTCGACACGGGTCCAAAAGTTAAAGGGATGTTTTTGCTAAACTGAAGTCATGTCGATCTAGCAAAAAGAAAAGGAAAAATACTTTGGTCGCACAAAATGTCACTTCAGTCTAGCAAAAAACATTCTACCAACTTTTGAACATGTGTCGAAATTCTATGGAGTCGCATGGTTCAACGGTCGCACAAGACTAAAGATGTAAAACACTTGTTTTACTAGTAAGTGAACCTAAAAGTGAAAAGATAGACTACAGTAAAACCTCTATAAATTAATACTCGATAAATTAATAACCTCGATAAAATTAATAATTTGTCCAGTCCCAACTTGGGACCAGTGCAAATTTAGACCCCAATCGATAAAATAATAAGATAATAATTTTTTGGAAACCCCAGTGTATACATATTAGGCCCAACGAAACTATAAATTAATAATTACGAAAAATTCCATATATATGTATACATGTGTGTGTGTGTGTGAGAGAGATACACTTCAAAATCGTATGTTTAGTAAAAAATGAATCCATAGACACTTGTTTTTTGTTGAACTTTAAATCTATATTGAGTTTATCTTAAAATCTCCTTATTGCACTAAAAAGTTAGTGCGTTGTCTTCTTGTATTACAACAAAAAGTGTTAATTCATAAAATGTTAATTGGAACTTGTTTTTCAAATTTATTTATCTAATGAGTATACATTGTAACTAGCTAGTATATTAAACTTGAAAATTCAAAGACCATACTTAAAACCTCTTTAAATTAATAAATTATTAATTTATCGATATAATAATATCTCGCTAAATTAATAAAATATCCCGGTCCCAACACTATTAATTTATAGAGGTTTTACTGTAGTTTTAGAAAATTCTCTTATTTTATTTGAGTTTGTGTAACCAATGCAAAATCTATAAACATATAAGATTGAGTCCTAAAATTTAAGGGGGAGTAATGAAGACAGAGGTTGTAGAGTTAAAAACGAGTTGGAGTCCTTAAATGTCTTACCTGCGTATGAATGATTGCATATAAAGAGTCCTTAAGTTACAATTGTAATCATGAAAGGAGATGAAGTGCAAGGGTTGCCCGAATTGATCACATGACATTTAGTATAGAATTAAAAGTCGGTTAAATGAAGTGCAAGGGTTGCGAAAGGTTGCAAGAATAATTAATGATTTAACCTAATTCATGCCTATATAAACCGGCCAAAATCACATTTAGTATGTACATTTGAAGATGATTCACACATCTTTTAGATCTTTGATTGTTGGTAGCGGTATGTAAATTCTCTTTTGCAACATTTTGGAGATGATTCACACATCTTTTAGATCTTCGTAATTAACTTGGTCTTCTTTTTTTCTTAATTTAGTTATCATACGCAGGTATCATGAAAATCACACAAGATCATGCATGCTTAGATAAATAGAACCAAAGATTGGGATACCAACTATTTTCTTTGTTTCTTACATATTTAGGTGATTGTTATAGATAAGCATATATATAGATATATGTATTATGTTAATGCATTTTCATATAAAAGTAATTTATGTGCGTTTTCTATTGATGTAGCTCACATGTGCGAATTGATTCAAGAAAATGTGCTCGAGCATGTATGTAAAACAACATTTAAATGGTTAAATGATACTTTTTAGCGTGATTATTAACAAGCCGACCATAGTTTAATCACGAATTAACAAGTTACATTTTCTAAAAAGGGTGATTTTCTTAATAAAAGAACACATTGAAGCAACTACATTTTGACGATAAATATTACAATAAACATGTACAAGTGATAACATAGTGTGTGAACTTGCATGTATGACCTTGTTTTCGAACCTAAGACATATGAATCATTTAGGTTGTGGTTAGAGTGTCTGTACCTCGATTTTTGTGCGTTTTCCTTTTTGGTTATCATATCGATTGTTTCAGGTGAGTTCATGCCCCCTATTTTAACTTGTTTTATAATTGTTTTTGGGGGAGAATACATGCTCGTTTTCATCTAAATGTATACTTGATTTAATTGATTATACTATATGTTTAGTCAAACATTTATTTGCTCCAGTTATGAATTGGTTACTCATTCAAATGTATTGCATATTCATTTATATCACACTTCATCCTTTTTACCTTTGGACCCAAGCCTTTTCCACAATTATGCACACTTAACCGAATGAACCGGCTCTACCACTATGTACATACATGACAGAATGAACTGGTCACATAACCGAATGAACGGGTCACTTGACCGAATGAATTGGTCACATAACCGAATGAATTGGTCACGTAACCGAATGTATTGGTCGAAATAATTGTCCACATATTACTTTTGTTTACATAAACCAAATCACACAGGTTGCAAGTCTTGTATGGCCGGGACTTGGAACTGGGTGGATTTACAATGCCTTTGTTGGGAACACTTCATTCAAAAGCTTTACATGCATTCTTTTTCACTAAACTCTATGAACTCACCAACCTCGTGTTGACGCTTTAGCATGTATTTTCAGGTATTATGCAATGGCACGCTACTGGAGTTTTTGGCAGGGCATGGCATAGTCATAGAAGACTCTGATATTCTTTGGGGACCGTTTTAAACTATATTTTTAAGGGCCTAATTCCGCACTACTTTTAACTATGTAAATTCAACGTTTTTGTTAAACAATTTTATTCTAAATGAATGAGATGAAAACCGTTCTTTGTACTTGTGTTGTGATACCAATTGAGTTACACCCCAGCGACATGTAAGCTTCCGCTGGACCCGATTTTTGGGGTGTGACATTGTGCCACGTCCCTGGGTTTGGCTGCACCTATTTATCTGTTGGGAAGGGGCGTATGGATGCATCCTAGATCAGTTCTGTTATCTGTTATCTGTTATCTGTTATCTGTTATTTGTTATCTGTTATCTGTTATCTGTTATCGGGTGAATGTGGTTGTGTGTGCAATACACGCCCTTCACAAAATTCTGGGAGCTAGCTACTCCATTATGTTGACTTATATGTGTTTATAATATTATTATGATCTCTTTCTGAGCTCATGGTATTATTTGGTTCTGATTCTGTTTATACTGGCGACTGTATGAATTCCTTACTTAACCAACACATTTTTATTTCTATATTATCCATATACCTAAATATGTTTTCCCCAAAATATATCACTTGTACTTCAGCATTTATATTTCGTTTCATTTTGTTATATATCTGTTCACTGGGCTTTTTAAGCTCAGCCGCATTTCTTTTCACCGCGGCAAGTATTAGAAAAGGAGCCGTTGTCTGTTCTTAATAGGTTATATACACTACCATCATAAATAATTGCGGCCCCTTAACCTAAAATCGTGGCTCCGCCCTACTTTCTACTATTAGAAAACGATTTGCACATGCATACAAGAACATGGCTGATGATGTCGAGTCTATTGGTATTCCAAGGTCAAATTTTGTCTCTAGTCAGCCTTATTTTGGGTTATTACGTGTAGTTACGCCTAAGCGAATGTTTGACTATCATAACGATTTAACGAAGTACTTTATAGCTTTAAAAATATCAGATAAACTTCCTAGGTAGTTAAAGATTATGGTCTATTACAAACAAAAAAAGTTTTAACTATTTATATAAACTGATGCTTTTAACCACATGCCTTAAATTCCCAAATCACATAACATAAGTTGAAAACATGAAAGAATCTATATTCAACTAAGAAGAAGCAGAAAGGAAGATGAAAGCAAGTTAAAAACATAACATTCAATAACTACTTGTAAGTGTTTAGTAAAAGGTAATTATACAAGCATTTAATTGTTTGAATACCTACTTATAATGACTAACCACAAAGATGTCTGAACCTTGAAATTTAGAGATTTATTTTGGTTTTGACTTTGCAACAGAAAAGGATATAGCGTGAGTTGAGGGGGGCTGGTTACACAAATCACACATATTATGGGTTATTGGGATCACTAAACACAAGATAATTGGATTGATTGAGGGGGGCCTAGCCCCCACTAGTCACCCCCTCCCTCCGCCTCTGAAAGTATCGTTCTTGTAGCTGCTAGCATCATGTTAGGCACGTCTCACAGGCTTGGAATGAAGCAAGTTTGCTTCTATGAAATCGTTTGTGTTAACCATTTGTGTGTATAAAACTGTGTATGAAATATGAATGAGATTTGTGTGAAGAGAATGAATGAAACAGTAAATAAATTTGATATTTCATTAAACGATTTCATGTCTTAAATACTAAGTGAAACGACACATCTATACAATCCTAACCATTGTGTCTTTTCACTAAATAATCGTTTTAACAAATTAACTGTCATCTAATAAAGGCATGTTTGGGTTAATAGAATTCGACCCAAACTATACACTGCCTTGACCCATTATGACCCATACTTATAATACATAATTAAACTAAACTATAATTGTCTTAACAAACATTAAAGCATTACAAGATTGAAATCTAGGATCACATTTTCCTCCCTAATGCTTGAATGCTTTGTTTCCAGTCTTCCTTGATTCCATCTTTAAGTAATGATAACAAAATCATCACTACTGTCTGAACTTTCTTCACAATTGCTTCCTGTTTTGGTTTCTTTCATGAGTACATCATTGTTAACAGTCTTGCACCTTTTTCTTGCATTTCCTTCAAGCATATCATGCATCTCAGCATCTTCATTTGCATCAACCTGTGGTTCTACAATGTCTGCAGCACCTCTGCCCATTGATTTCCATTTCATTTGGTTTTCCTTGCACCCTTTTTGCTTCTTCATAATATACCTTGATCATGCGAATATATTCCTTGTAAATTTCTTTGACTGCCTCTTGGTTCTCATATGCCAATCCTAACAGAGTTGCCACTTGATTCCATTTGTTGCTGAGTGATACTTCCATGTACCCTCCTAATGCATCTACAAACTTGTATAGACCTAACAAGTCTATTTTAATTGCCCCTACCCTTGGTGGTAATTCTCCTAACAGTTCTTGATTCAAGTGTATCATATAAAACCATTCTAACATCTCCATGAATTTGTTTCTTAGTAGTTCCCAATTTCCATAAACTAATTTATCTAATTTCAATAAATCTAAGAAAGCAATGAATCTGTTGAAGTTGTTTACCTTCATGAAGTATAAGGTACCATTCATGCTTAGGTATTCTCTGTCCATATAATCTTGCTCATCACCTTTTTCCATCCTAAGTTCTTCCATTCCTTTGATGAGTGAACATTCTTCTTCAAGATCCAATGATCTGAAATATTCATCTAGGAATTTGTTGTGGCTGTTCTTGATGCTTTCTTCATCCTCTTCCATTTCACTTCCATGTACATCTGTTTGACCTTCTGCACCATCAAACATGTACCTAACTTTGCACTTGTTTCCCTCATAACTTACTATGTAGCCTTGTTCTTCTAATTGGTCTAAACTCAGAATGTTTAGAGTAATTTCAGGGGTATAGAGAACAATTAAGACAACCATAGTCACTTCATTAGTTTCTACATATGCCTCTCCTATTCCATAGGAGATCAAGAACTTTCTTTCCCTCTCTTCTGTGCCTTCCACTTTGAACCTTTGGATCATCCTTCTAAACAAATGTTTCATTGGACTCATATGTTGCTTATAAGTACTGCTTATATACCATATGTTGTCCCAATTTCTTCTGTCAGACCCTTCAACCATAAAATCTGTGACCACATGAACACATTCTGGTTCATACTTGAAACTGCCATATTCTTCTGCCTTTGTTGTTGTAGAGATTACAACACTTGGCTTCCTAATGACTTCTCTTCCTCTGTTCTTTCATTGCTTGAACACATGGCCTCTTTCTTTGCATATATAGCAACGTGCACGCCTCATCTTGTTTGATACACCACTGCTTTCACCCAATTGTTTATAATCTCTACCAGTTGGTGGTTTTGTGTTTTTCAATGTGTTATAGGACATAATTTCTTCAACCTTTTCTTTGAGTAACTGTTTTCCTTCAGGGGAAATGTGTTTTTTATATTTGGGCCAGAGTGGGGTGTTTGGGATTGTGAGGTTTTGTGTATGGTATTTGTCTGTGGTATATTTTCCTTCCAATTGAACTTGCTTCCCCTTAGAATCAGAACATGTACTCTGATACCAATGTTGGGCACGTCTCACAGGCTTGGAATGAAGCAAGTTTGCTTCTATGAAATCGTTTGTGTTAACCATTTGTGTGTATAAATCTGTGTATGAAATATGAATGAGATTTGTGTGAAGAGAATGAATGAAACAGTAAATAAACTTGATATTTCATTAAACGATTTCATGTCTTAAATACTAAGTGAAACGACACATCTATACAATCCTAACCATTGTGTCTTTTCACTAAATAACCGTTTTAACAAATTAACTGTCATCTAATAAAGGCATGTTTGGGTTAATAGAATTCGACCCAAACTATACACTGCCTTGACTCATTATGACCCATACTTATAATACATAATTAAACTAAACTATAATTGTCTTAACAAACATTAAAGCATTACAAGAGTGAAATCTAGGATCACACATCATTGCATAACATTGAACGAACATTACGTATAGAGCTTGGTGGTTTAAGGTCTTTTTCTTGAAGCGTGTTTCCAAGCAATTGTTGCATATGTGACGTAAATGTATCATCCAAAATCTGCATTTGTATGATACACATGTTAATAATGACATTGTATAAATATATATAGGAAGACAAAGACCCGTCGATTCCCAAGTTGTGGGTCCCACTTACATTACACGAATACTTCTTTCATTCCATCTTAACTGTACACATCACTAATCTAGTTTGTTCTAAAAATATTGTCCACTTTCTTAAACTGAAAGTTAGAATTTATATGACCCGACTTTTGACGGGTTACCATTTGACACATTAGACATATAACAGAACCCGAATCAACCCGATTTATAATTGAACTGGTGGAAACTTCCACCTTTAGATTGCAATAATCAGTATTAAAACGCACATCCAAGCACGCGTTATTAATGTGTAAAGTCAAAAACTTTAAAAGGCACGGGACAAAATGATACTTACAGAAACAGCAACTCTTGAACCTTTGTACCACGAAGGATTCTCTTTTCTGTCCGTGAGAAAAATCAGAACATCCTGATATAACAAACGAAACACGTCATTACAAAAACGATCATTATTTTCAATTTTCTTGTTCTTGTTTTGCAACACATGGAAATACTCACTTTTCCCATCCGGCCCCAATACCATCTACATGTTGCGATAAAAACACGAGTCTCAAATATTTTGTGAAGATCATTCATGGTATTCGTAAGCTGCTCTATTAATGGTTGCATTCTGGATCGAATTTCAGACTCTCCCACACTTTCCTTTGAATCTTGAAGTATTTTCTTGAGTTTCGTACCATTCTGTAATCTCGTCTACACCAAATTTAAAAAAGAAAGAAAAAAAAATAAAATAAAATAAAATAAAAGAACGAGAACATTAGTAAAATGTAATTTGAAAACTATAAAAGAAATGAGGAACATAAAGAGAAGTGCACTTACATTTTTAACAAGCTTCTCAACGACCGCTTTTAAATACTCTCGAAATTTGAGTTGAAGCATTACGGTGACATCTCCTAAAGGTTCACCCTGGAGGTTAGTCCTGCGGGGTAGCATTCTCTTCACTGAGTTCAAAAGCTTAATCTTGCGGGCTAAATCGTCTAGCATTCTCTTCATTGAGTTCAAAAGTACACCAAGCTGAACACACGACAAACAATAATCTAAGAACTTTACGGGACTGATTATAATCCCGTAAAAAATTGACTACTACATTGAAGTTAAAAATAAGCACTACAAATAATAAAATGGCATGGAAAGAAAGAAAGAAAGAAAGAAAACATGCACAAACCTCAAGAGGCGCTATGTAAGGTGTTGTGGTTCGCTTGATGAGTTTTTGTACAGACTTAAGCCGAAGCTTCTTAGGTGTCATATACTTTTTCAAAGGTGCCACTACATCTGCATATTGTTTGTCTAACGCTTTTATTACTGCCTTTTCAATATCAGCAACCGCCTGTTAATAGAAAGACCAAATTACAATCATTATTTCATATTCGATCTTACATAATTTGTGACGTAAAAGATGTTAGAAACATACATTCTCCAGAGTGAAGGTATAGTCTGGCCATCGGCATATAATGACCACATAGTCTTTTAAAGTCTTTTCAAGCCGCTCACACATTTCATCTACAAATGGAGTAGTGGAATGTTGTGTCCTCGCTCCCGACCACTTAACCTGAAATGTAATGTAAAATATTATTATTAATCCCTTTCTTAAAACGAAAAAAAATATACTATCTTGCTGGAAAGTAAATTCTCAAAAAAGTGTTATCATTAGATATGTAAACAAAGTCTGAAACTTGTAAATAATATATATTTTCATTAAAAATGTTTTTCTTTTTCTTTTTTTTTTTTATTTTTTTTATTTTTTATTTATCTTGGGTATATGTATAGTGAGTCAACAAGAAGATGAAAAGTTTGCGATGGAAGAATATATGAATAAAATAGTATATAATAAATATGATAATACCTTATTGAGTTTACATGTCTCTAGGAGATATAACCGCTTATGTTCAATCCACTTCATGATATACAAATGAAACAATTCTTTTGCATCCACCCCATTTTTGACGGGACTGAAAAAAAGGTCAAATAAATGTCAGCAAAGTCAAATAATTAGCAAAAAAACAAGATAAAGTTAAAATTTACTTGATTTTCCAAGCAGCAAGATCGTTTTGAAAGTCCGCAGTTGCAACTACAAGATCAATAACATGAGGAGAAGGAGCAGTTGGAGGGAATGCAACAAGAAAAGCTCGTAATCTGCTCCATAGTTCTGCACTGTATATTGCTGATGAAAGATTTTGTAGGTCGATAAAACTGCAAAAACAGGGTGACAAACATTTCAGTTACTCTTATAGAGCTGTCCTAACTTTTTTTGCAAGTCGTTCTTAGCTATGTGAAGAGAAAGGGAAAGATCAAAATGTGACCAGTATCATACTAATATGTTCATTGATTACTCAGAATTCAAAAAAACGGACCTAGATTTTACATAACAACTAAACGAAGGTAAGATGAAAATAAAAAATGTTGGTGTGTGTTAACCAATCTAAACCGCTCTGACATATTACCTCACCAACCAGTCCCTATTTCGCCACCTATAGCAGAATAAGGCCTAAAGTTGCTCAAAATTACGACTATTAGCTAGAATATAAATGATGCACCCAATCAATTTAGTCACATTCTTTTACCCAACGTCTTAAACTTTAGTACATGTTTGTTTAAACTCTATTTTCTAGTGAAAGTCTAGTTATTACATGAAACAATCTATAAGAATTGGAATGAACATACCTTGGGAGTATATTGCAATTGTGGATCTCTATATCTCTAAATATCTCATTCCTTATGTTTAGACAAAGAGACTTCATTTTCCAATAAGCCATTGAAGCGGCAACAGGATCCATCCAGATTCCTTCACCATTCCCACTAATATACTCATCCGTTTCGGTCAAGTGTTGTCTCGATCTTTTCTTGGCAGCAGTCTACGAAACACAACAATTTCAGAATTCATGGAGCAGTAAAAGAAAAGTGTCGAGTGTATGAACTGTAAGAAGGAAGAAAAACTATTAAGAAGCATGCGAAATTGTGAACCTGGAAGTAGCTATATAATTTATCTTGTGCCTCGGGAGATAATATATCATTAGTGAGAATATAAAGTTTCACAGCATGTTCCAAAACCGGTGATGCCACACCAGATGGCAAGTTCTCATCCAATGAATTGTAGTTCTCGAATGCAACAGCAAGAATTTGTTCAATTTGCTCCTCAATCTCGCCCAATATTCTATTCTGATAAATCATCAAAACAATACATTAGCTATAAATACCATTTGTAAAATACAAACAATAAAAAATAATTAGTCGAGTCGGACCTCTTGATAACTAAGCGTAATCTTAGTTTTCAGGTCGTAGACCGATGATAACAGGTCGTAGACCAACGATAGACAATCGGCAGTTGGTGTAGCAACATCCATAACATATGAAAGGTACCTGATAATAAATCCCAAAAATGGAGCATAAAACATCTATTTATGCAAATAGCACCTAAGTTTATATAATACATAAAAGGACGTTTCGAGTTAAACCTTAGCTTGGTGTAAGCATCAGAAACCCCGCAATAAGATGCAAATTCAATGAGTAACCATTTCCATGGATTTTGTAAATGTAAGCTTCTTTCATGAAAGTTTTGCACTTTCATGGCGACCTCCATAACAATGTCATATGCCACTCTTCTGGCAGAAGGGCGCTGCCAAACAATAAATTTTCATTTACTTCTAAATGGGTCAATTCGGAATTACTATGTTTTATCTCAAGAGTAGTAACTATAAATGAAACACGTTATTTCTTAGCACATATAACCTCCTAAGTTATTCAAAGTTTTCTATTTTTTAATAAGAAGCCAAAAGAGCATTTCGGGTTGGGTGTTAGACAAGAATTGTGAACTTTTTGAACGCCAATAAAAAGTTTCATATTCAAGAACTTCATTACAACACTAACCTTGAGGCTACCATCTAAACTTGTATAATTTATATAGAGCTGAATTTGCCCAACGAGCTTGTGATTTCGGTATATCGGCCACCACCGTAGTTTCTCATTCTACCACAAATATACATATAAGTTTCCTTAACATGAACTTGCGCAGATTGCAATATACAGCGACAGTTTCAAAATAACGAAACTAACAATCTTTAAATACTTTACCGGATAATTAGAAATATCAGCCACTTTAATTAAAACCTGACCAAAATGGGTCCGCTTTGAATCGTGCACCTCTAAAATCAAGACATCTCCAAGGCTGTCTGGAAGACTGTATCATTATAGATCAGTACTTCAATTCAGAGAACAAAATTAATCAACAATTAACATTTAATAAGATAAAAAATACTTACAATATATGAGTCTCTATGGAGCCAGGTTGCGTTCCAACGGTATCATCTTCACCCGAACTTTTAAGTCTTAGCCAACATGAATACGTTTCTGGTGACATGCATACGATCAGTTGATAAGACATTAATAATTAATATAAGAGGGTGAATAGGTGCAACAAAACTGATTGCCATTTATAATTTGAGCCCTTAAAGATGCGTTTTTGACCCCATCTGGTTCATTATATAACCCATAATCTTATTAGTATTTATATATGAACTTTAACATTTAATATTTTCTGCATAAGACTAATAATTTTTTTTATAAGTGTTGCCCTTTTTTCCTAAAGAAAACAAGAAACACAAATATTGAACAACTTCATTGGCCGATGAAGTACTACGTAAGCTCGAAACACCGGTTTTAAGAAGTCCCGAACCTTGTTTTATATACTGGGTGCTTGCTTGCATGGAAGGCAAGCTCTTGTGAGACACAGAACCATCAACAGGTTTACGAGGAGAGAAAGCTCTTCTAACTGCTTGCCACCCGGAAGAAACTTTGGATTGTGCCGTGGAGAAGTGTCGTTTAACAGTTTCCCTCACTTCACGAACTGCGCATATAAACAACCAATATCTATATTATTCCAATTCAGTTTTATTAAGCAAATGAGTGAAAGAAACTCACATCAGTAGACATTTAAGGAACGAGGCAAAACTTACAAAAGTCGTGATTGTATTATTTTCATAATCATACCTTGCACCTTCATCTTCCCCACAATTTTCTTCGGTTTTGGTACACCTCCTTTGCTACCACCTTTTGAAGAGCGTTTCACAAGCAATTCCTCCTCCGATTGTAGCAACAAGTGTTGCACACTAAAACAATATAAACCAAAACTTGTAAGAAAAAAAAGAAATCAAAGATCGATAAATCATAAAAACATGAGAAGAATGAACTCACTTGAAGGTGCTTCTTAATAAAGCACATTCGTTTTCAAGAAACTTCGGGGCCTCCATGCAACCCTTGGCAGAAGCACGTAGACATACCCGAACACATGCATCATAGGCCATTACAGAATGCCATCGCCCACGAGAACTGAATTAAGTAGATGAGATAAAACACGTTCTATTAGCTAATAGGATATTTTACCACAAGTTTAAAAAACAAATGTCATAAAGTTTTAGAAAGTACCTTGCGTGAAATGTTGGAAGACGAGCATGAAATGATCCTGAAGAAGGGACACATTCTGGACGAAGGTTCCTATTAGAGAGTGCATAAAGCATCAGTATACACCAACAAACGTTAATGTTTTAGCAACTTCGATTTTAGTTTTACACTATATTGATATATAACTAATAAAAGATAGGGTTAATTCCATATATCCCCAATTAAAACCTTTTAATGTCATATTTGTCCGATCAAAACTCATAATGCCATATATACCCAATTTAATTACAAAATTTATTATATCTACCCCTTTTATTAATTTCTTTATTTTAATTTTTTTCAAACTCCTAATAATAAGCAATTTAAAATGTATAGACTATTTTGCTCTTCTTAAAAATGTTTTCATATTTGTTCTTCGGAAAAATAATTGTGCGTTACATTGAGACACAAACAGTCACGGCTTCCACCAAAGTCCCTTATCCCTTTCTACAATGAGACGATGAGGCAGATGTATCTGGGTGATCATTTCCGCTTTTGTGTAATTGTGTTCCCTACAAAAAGATTTTGGCTCAATGTTGATCATTTTTTTTATTCTTTCACTTGTCATGGTATCTTTGGCTTAACGAAGCTAATTCATTGTATCCAAACAAGGGTAACCCTCGTTCTTTTTGGACAGTTTTGATTTCTGGGATTCCTAGGAATAGCATTATTAAGGATTATCAGTGTTAGGTCATGATTAATACAACAACAAGCCTACCTATGCAAAGGAACTCCAACATACATAAACACATAGATGTACGATACTATGACATCATTGTTTATAATGATTCTTGGTTGGTTTGGTTTAGTAATACACAATCCAATATTACCTGAGAGTAAATCTGATGCTAACTATTAGGTAGCCCTATCTGATTTGTATTTTATAGGACTTGGAGATGTATTTTTATGAACGGTACAATGGGTATTTAATAATGTTAATTGATGTTTAATTGATTTAATAATAAAATGGGTATATATGACAAATTTGAAATTAAATTGGATATATATGGTATGAGTTTTGGTTGGACAAATATGACATTAAAAGGTTTTAATTGGGGATATATGGAATTAACTCTAAAAGATACTTATGCACATACCCATTAGACAGTTTGACTGTATCATGTTTATGATTTAGATATACACTAGGAGCCTTCCTCTCAATAGTCGGTTTAGCTTCAAAATCACATGAATTGGATCTCAATGATGTATGACTCGGGTTGGAGGGTTGCTGATGCTCTTCTTGCTTAATTGGTCCATCTGAATCCAAAAAAGGAGGTGCACTAGGAGTATGTTCATCAAAGGCCTCATGATCCTGCAACGGTTGACTTGTATTAGTCAATATTAATACGTATAAAAATCAAAACGGGTTGACAATGGAATAAAACCCAAGTATTTGTATACAATAACTTCAGCTTCTCAATTTAAATGCAGATAAAATAATAAGGAATAATTTAAACTACTTACAACAAATGTCACAATTTATTCACACCTAATTAGGTGATGTTTGTAATAAATATACATATGGCTTTACAAGTATTTAAAAACTAATAATATGAATTTATTCAAATAGGGATTTATGCATATAAAAGCATTTCTGACAACTTTCGACCCGTTTCCATTTTAGCTATAGAAAAATATTAATTTTACCATTTGCCATGTTAGAAACAGCATAAAACAACTTGAGCCACTTCAACATATAAAGATACAAAACCAATAGTTTAGCATAAAATATCATCGAAAATCCATACTTAATGACTTTAACATTCACGTATCACCAAGATGAAAAGGTCAAAGTTTGTACCTTTACAGAAATATGTCCACTGACTCGTGACGGCACTTGTGTAGTTGAGAACTCTGTGTTACCAACTCTTGAAGTATAAACACTTTTTCTATCAACCACATTTCCCCTCACTCTACCACCCATTGTTTCAATCGAAGAGCTCACATCACTAGAGTATAATTGATACTGTGGGCGCATATGCGCAGGATCATAGAACCTGTTATTACTAGGAGGAACTCTATTGTCTTGAGGGGGGGAATCTAGCGAGTATCCACCACCAAAAACTTCTTCATCTGAATCCGTTGACAAATCATTTTCAGAAACTTCTTCATCTGAATCCGTTGACATATCATTTTCAGAATGTGAATTATTGTCTTCGTGTGGTAATTTTGAAGTTGGAGGTAGTCCAAATGCTTGGGCCCCATTTCGTGAAGAAATGGGGTTGATTTGAGGTCGTTGATCTGGTACAATATAAGGGACTTCCTTCTTGGGATTATTAAACCCCTGAATTTTGAAACAATTGTTATATTGAAGTCGTAAATATCAGCATAATTTCACAGTTATGAGTAGGGGAATATACAATTTCGAATAAACAAACATAACATTTTTTATTTGAAGAAGAGGGCTTACTTTCAAAACAACCAATTAATTATTAGATCAACTCAGTCCTTTTAGTCAAATTAACTAATAAAAAATATAAAATCTGATTCTAAAAACATGATGACAAAAACTAGCAGATAGATATTCAATTAAAAGAAAGCATAGTTTCAATAATAAATTAGTTAACCTATAATATAAACAAAAATGCAGTTAGACGATTATATCAACTGAAAAACATATAAAAAATCAATATCAATTATAACAATTTTCGAAATTTACAATCTGGAAAGATTAAAACTAATGACAATATACCATTTGACTCTCAAAAGTAAGAAAAACAAGAAACAAAATTCCATAAAACAATTCAACATATTTCCAACAATAGTTTAATTAACCTAACAAACAAACAAAAAACTTGGTTCTAAAATAAAATCTTAAGAGCATGAAAAATAACATAAATATAAAGATATGCAAACTAGGAATAATAATAATAAAAACTAACCTCTTTAACCCATTTAGTAAACATTATAATTACTGTTTCCTTTTAGGCTTCTACTTTAAGTATCACGTAAATTAATCTGCAAAAAAACCAAAATTAGAAAATGGGTGTTTTTCAGGATTAAAACCAAACTAAAAAAAACCCATACTGGAAAACATAACCTTTATAAAGTAAAATGCAACAAATAAAAATAATAATCAGAAAATGGTTTTTAAGCAAGATTTTATAAAATCAGTAACCCATATGTAAAAACAAAAACTTTATAATATGGGTATTTTTCAAGATTTTACAAAATCAAAAGCCCATATGGATTTAGTAAAATGTAATAAAATTAAAAATTAAAAAAATGGGTGTTTTTCAAGATTATAATAAAATTAAAAACCCATGTAGAAAAACATAAAATTTTAAGTAAAATGCAACAAAAAAAATAAATTAAAAAAAAATCAGAAAATGGGTGTTTTTCAATATTACAAGTAAAAATATAGCAAAAAACAAAATTTCAAAATGGTGTTTTTCAAGATTGTATAAAATTAAAAACCCATGTAGAAAAACATAAAATTTTAAGTAAAATGCAACAAAAAAAATAAATTAAAAAAAAAATCAGAAAATGGGTGTTTTTCAATATTACAAGTAAAAATATAGCAAAAAACAAAATTTCAAAATGGTGTTTTTCAAGATTGTATAAAATCAAAAACCCATATAGTAAAACATAAACTTGATAAGTTAAAATGTGACAATGCAAGTGGTTACTTACTCAATATCAAGTGAGTGAAGAATTTTGGTGCTGAAAGTGAATATTTGAATAAATAATGTTGAGATTGAAAGAGATGGGGATTTTATAGCGTGAAAAAGGGTGAAAAAATTCATGTTGGAAGAAGAATGATGTTGACAGGTTTGCTTAAATTTGATTATGGGTATGTTTGTGAAATTAACTGCAACTGTTAGCTTGAGCTTACAAGAGATGTTTGATAAAGTAACTGGGAGCTGAAACTATAAAAATGACACTAAAAGACAAAAGTGTCATGGGCGTCTAATGTACTTACCCTTTTTTTTATCATCATACAGTATCACTATTATCCAAAGGGTTTATTAATTAATTTCTTGATATAATACTTAACAAATAACTTTCTGAAAATTAAAAAAAATGAAAAAAAAAAATAGAAAAACATAAAATTTTAAGTAAAATGCAACCAAAAAAAAAAAATCAGAAAATGGGTGTTTTTCAATATTACAAGTAAAAATATAGCAAAAAACAAAATTACTAAATGGTTGTTTTTCAAGATTGTATAAAATCAAAAACCCATATAGTTAAAATGTGACAATGCAAGTGGTTACTTACTCAATATCAAGTGAGTGAAGAATTTTGGTGCTGAAAGTGAATATTTGAATAAATAATGTCGAGATTGAAAGAAATGGGGATTTTATAGCGTGAAAAAGGGTGAAAAAATTCATGTTGGAAGAAGAATGATGTTGACAGGTTTGCTTAAATTTGATTATGGGTATGTTTGTGAAATTAACTGCAACTGTTAGCTTGAGCTTACAAGAGATGTTTGATAAATTAACTGGAGCTGAAACTATAAAAATGACACTAAAAGACAAAAGTGTCATGGGCGCCTAATGTACTTACCCTTTTTTTTTATCATCATACAGTATCACTATTATCCAAAGGGTTTATTAATTAATTTCTTGATATAATACTTAACAAATAACTTTATGATTTTTGTGTGCCCTGACTTTGGGCTATCCAAAAAGGTGTAGTCACCGTAGGATTAGTCGACTCGCAATGTCGAGTCGGAAACCCATGATTACCAAAAAAAAAAAAATAAAAAACCTTTTTGATTTAGAAAAAAATCTTTAAAAATGCATCATGCTTGACACAAATGTTACTTTAGTGTACTGAACAAATATCTTTCTTTATATAGGTACTGAACTTTTATGTTTTTGTCTTTTTGATGTACTTTGTGACGTTTTTGCCCCTCAAATAAAGTACTAATCTAGTATAATATATTTTTTTAGGTCCCCACCATAGTCACTTTTAAACTCAATCCCCAAAATGGTCATGCGCGACTACTCAACTCCGCAGCTCCACCCAAAACGCCACACGTGTCCTTATGCTTGGGCCCACATTTACTCAACCGCCGGCTACTCAACCGACGACGATTTGACTAGCCAACTTTATTAGAAAGGTACATACTTTTTGATTCCTCTTTTTTTTTCTCTTTTTTTTATTTGTTAATTTTTTTTTTATTATTTTATGTGGATTTGGATTCAAAAAACACACAATATCAGTAATCACACTCATTGTTTTGATTCAGTTATGATTCCGGTAATTTTTTTTATTAATTTTTTTTTCGATTGACACTATCAATTACTACCTCCGTCCCAATTTATTTGTCCACTTTTGACTTTTGAAGTCTTTCTTTCTCAACTTTGACCTTAAATTGTGTTGTTTGTGTTATATAATACTTGATGGAAGTTATACCCAATGAAAATACATTTAAAACTCAATCAATTCATATATTTTGCATCAAGTATTATCTAACACAAAAAAGAATGTTTGAGGTCAAAGTTGTAAAAGAAAGACTTCAAAAGTCAAAAGTGGACAAATAAATTGGGACGGAGGGAGTATCACACTTAGGTTAAGGCTTAATTTTTTTTCCCGTTTTTTTCCGATTGGTACTCGACCGTTATAGCTATCATAAATAAATATACATTTAAATTTTCGTCTACTACATCTCATAAGGGTGAGCAGGAACCGCACCGCAAACAGCAAAAATGCCGCAAAACACACACCGCAAAAACCGAAACCGCAACAAAAACCGCGGTGCGGTTCCTTAAAATGAAAAACCCGCATTTTGCGGTGCGGTTTCGGTTTTCACCGAAAAACCGCACCACAATAACGCCACCGCACCGCAAAGTCATATTCAAGTATATACATATTTTTTTCTAAATAAACCAACTAAATCTCATAATTTTTGTATGATAAAATGCTTTTATTTATACTTTCATAATTAGTTGTTTTAAATGAATTTTATAAGTTAATTATTGTTTGAGTTTTTAGGTCATATAATTTTATTTTTCTATCAATTTATCATCAAAATGTTTTAAAATTCTTCACCCCATTCGACTTTTACTATTGTCTAGATTTACAATTTCATACTGAATACACAACATTTTGTATATATGTTTCAACCCTCATGTAATCTTATGATATATTTATTCTAAACTATATATATACGAAAAATATAATTTGAGAAAAAAAACTTTAAAACCCGCAAAACCCGCAACACCAACCCGCAAAACCGCAAAAACCGCGAACCCGCAAAACCGCGTGGTTGCGGATTCTCACTTTTTAAAAACCGCAATTGCGGGTGCGGTTCGGTTTTTACCAAAACCCGCACCAACCCGCACCATGCTCACCCCTGACATCTCATAGGTGGTTGAAATTTAAATGTTATCAATTAATATGTGTTAGTTGTAAAAGTAAATAACTGTACTTGCATAAAGACACGTGTCGCGTTTTGGGTGGAGCTGCGAAGTTGAGTAGTCGCGCGTGACCATTTTGAAGATTGAGTTTAAAAGTGACCATGATGGGGACCCGAAAAAATATTTTGTACTAATTTAGTACTTACCTCTATCAAAAATCTAAGGGCAGAAATGTCACAAAGTACATCAAAAACAACAGAAAAATGAAAGTTCAGTAGCAGGATATATATTTGTTCGGTACGCGAAAGTAACATTTATGTACATTAACAAGTATTTTGCCCTATTTTAATTAGTGCCTTATGTAGCTTGGGGAGCAAGGAATAAAAAGTAAAACTAGCGCGTATAATTAAGGATGTTCCGACGTGGCAGACCGTGTGGGGCCCAATATGTTGTTTGATAATTATCCATTGGGAAAAATAAAAAAGAGTGTATAACGGTAACTGTTTACAGAAAAACCCCGTTCCGTTGACCCAGATTTTTTTTTCTTTTTTTTTTTTTTTTTTTTTTATCAATAATCCAAATCCGAACTGGCGACCACCGCACCTAGCGATATACAAAAAGTACTTTGTCTGTTCAATAAGTGGAAAATATGCATGTATGGGTACAACTCGACTTGACCCGAAAAACCAACATCAAAAACTTGCATGTTACCCGTCTCATATATTCCGCGACTAACATTTTCAATCATGTAGTATCGCGTCTTCTTTAGGGAAGTTGTTCAGGTTTTGGTTTGTTATATGCATAATTTCAAGAGAAATTGTTCAAGGTAACTAAACTTTTTAACAACTTAGCCACAAAATAATTTGTCTGTAAAAACAGTCACGAATCTCGCAAGGGGTCTTGAGATCACCTTTCACAGCCTTGGGAACCCGACAACCTCAGAAAACTGTTAAAACTACTGAATTCGTGTGGAAAGACCAAAACTGTACCACGACAACCTACATAGCCAAATTGAAAAAAAAGCATCGCTATTGATATGATGGATTATATTTGCTCTTGAATTTATATAATATTAACTATGACTTCATCAAGGAATCCATTTATATACTCGTTAGACTTAACTACATGTAACTAACCCAAAATAAGGCTGACTAGGGACAAAATTTGACCTTGGAATACCAAAAGACTCGCATCATCAGCCATGTTCTCGTATGTATGTGCAAAACTGTTTCTAATAGTAGAAAGTATCGTTCTTGTAGCTCCCAGCATCTTTGCATAACATTGAACGAACTTCAACTATAGATCTTGGTGGTTCAAGGTCTTTTTCTTGGAGCGTGTTTCCAAGCAATTGTTGCATCTGTGATCCAAATGTATCATCCAGAATCTGCATTTGTATGATACACATGTTACTAACGATATTGTATACATATATATAGGAAGAAAAAGACACGTCGATTCCCAAGTCGTGGGTCCCACTTACATTAACACAGATACTTCTTTAATCCCATCTTAATTGTCCATATTACTAATTTAGTTTGTCCTTAAGATATTGTCCACTTTCTTAAACTGAGAGTTAGAATTTACAGTACTAGTTTCCCTTTTGACCCGACTTTTGACCGGTTACCATTTGACACATTAGACATATAACAGAACCCGAATCAACCCGATTTATAATTGAACTGGTGGAAATTTCCACCTTTAGATTGCAATAATCAGTATTAAAACGCACATCCAAGCACGTGTTATTAATGTGTGAAGTCAAAAAATTTAAAAGGTATGGGACAAAATGATACTTACAGAAACAGCCACTCTTGAACCTTTGTACCACGAACGATTCTCTTTTCTGTTTGCGAGAAAACTCAAAACATCCTGAAACAACAAACAAAACACATCATTACAAGAACGGTCACTGTTTTCTTTATTTTCTAGTTCTTGTTTAGCAATGCATGAAAATACTCACCTGTCCCATCCGGTCCCAATACCCTCTACATGTTGCGATAAAAACATGAGTCTCAAATATTTTGTGAAGATGATTCATTGTATTCGTAAGCTGCTCGATTAATGGTTGCATTCTGGATCGAATTTCAGAATCTCCCACACTTTCCTTTGAATCTTGAAGTATTTTCTTGAGTTTCGTACCATTCTGTAATGTCGTCTGCACCAAAAAAAGATTTTAAAAAGAAGCCAGAAAATTAGTAATATGTAATTATAAATTTAATAAAAGAAATGAGGAACATAAAAAGAAGTGCACTTACATTTTCTACAAGCTTCTCAATGACCGATTGTAAATAATTTCGAAATTTGGATCGAAGCATTACTGTTACTTCACTTAAACGTTCACCCGCTGCCACATTACCCTGATCCGGAATACAACATGAACCCCATGATTTTAGCTGGAGCTCAATCTTAGGGCGTAAAACGTCTAGCATTCTCTTCATCGAGTTCAACAGTACACCAAGCTGAACACACAACAATAAAAAAAATTTAAGAACTTTTCGAGATTGATTATAATCCAGATCAACCCAAAAATTTTACAACTCTAAATAGTTTTTCTCGAGTTACAAATAAAATATCTCCAATCATATTTAATATATTATTTACTGTAGAACCTCCTAAAATAAGACAATACGCTTAGGCAGATCAACCCAAGAAAGATTGACTACATTAAAGTTTATAATAAGCACTACAATACGCGTGGAAACTTTAGAAAGAGAAAAAAGTAAGCACAAACCTCAGGAGGCGCTATGTAAGGTGTTGTGGTTCGCTTGGTGAGTTTTTGTACATACTTAAGTCCAAACTTCTTAGGTGTCATATTCTCTTTCAAAGGTGCCACTACATCTGCATATTGTTTGTCTAATGCTTCTATCACTGCCTTTTCAATGTCAGCAACCGCCTGTTAATAGAAAGACCAAATTACAATCATTGTTTCATATTCAATCATACAAAATTTGTGACGTAAAAAGATGTTAGAGACATACATTCTCCAAAGTGAAGGTATAGTCTGGCCATCGGCATATAATGACCTCATAGTCGTTTAGAGTCTCTTTAAGCAGCTCATACATTTCATCCACAAATGGAGTAGTGGAATGTTGTGTCCTCGCTCCCGACCATTTAACCTGAAATGTATGTGAAAACGTAATATAAAAGATTATTATTATTCCTTTTCTTAAAACGGAAAAAGAAAAAATATGGTGCTGGAAAATAAATTTTCAAGAAAGTGCTATCATTAGATACGTAAAAACACAAATATGAAACTTGTATTAAATATAATTTTACATAAAAAATTGTTTTTGGCGAACTTTAACAGAAAAAAAAATTGATCTTGTGTATATGTATAGTTAGTATCAAATGATAAAATTCAAATTATTTCGTATAAAAACAGTTGTCAACAAGAAGATGAAAAGTTTGTGATGGAAGAAGATAAGAATAAAATGCACATAATAAATAAGCTAATACCTTATCGAGTTTACATGTCTCGAGGAGATATAAACGCTTATCTTGAATCCAGATCATGATATACAAATGAAACAGTTCTTTTGCATCCACCCCATTTTTGGCGGGACTGAAAAAAAAGGTTAAATTAATGTCTGCAAAGTCAAATAACAAGCAAAAAACAAGATAAAGTTAAAATTTACTTGATATTCCAGGAAGCAAGATCTTTTTGAAAGTCCGCAGTTGCAACTACAAGATCGGTAACATGAGGAGAAGGAGCAGTTGGAGGACATGCAACAAGAAAAGCTCGTAATCTGCTCGATAGTTCTGCACTGTATATTGCTGATGAAAGATTTGGCAAGTCGATAAAACTGCAATACAAAGGGTGACATTTCAGTTCCTCTTATCGAACTGCTCGTATAGAAGTTTAGAACTGTCGTAACTTTTTTTTTTTTTTGCAAGTCAGTCATAAGTATGTGCAGAGAAAAAGAGAAAGATCAAAAAGTGACAAGTATCACACTAATGTTCACGTTTTCTGAATTGATTACTCAGAATTCAAAACAACGGACCTTGATTTTACATAACTATACGAAGGTAAGATGAAAAAAAAAAGGGTTGGTGTGTGTTAACCTATCTTAACTGCTCTGACATGTTACCTCACCACCCAGTCCCTATTTCACCACCTATAGCAGAATAAGGCCTAAAGTTGCTCAAGACGACCACTATGAGCTAGAATATTAAATGATGTACCCAATGTCTTAAACTTTAGTACATGTATGTTTAGACTCTATTGTCTAGTGAAAGTCAAGTTACTACATGGAATAAATTCAATCTATAAGCAATTTCGAGTGAACATACCTTGGGAGTATATTGCAATTGTGGATCTCTATATCAGTGAATATCTCATTCCTTATGTTTAGACAAAGAGACTTCATTTTCCGATAAGCCGTTGAAGCGGCAACGGGATCCATCAAGATGCCTTCACCATTCCCACTAATATATTCGTCTGTTTCAGACAAGTGTCGTCTCGATCTTTTCTTGGCAGCAGCCTACGAAACACAATTTTCAGAATTCATGGGACAGTATAAGAAAAGTGTCTAGTGTAAGAACTGTAAGAAGGAAGAAATAATATTATGAAGCATGCAAAGTTTTAAACCTGGAAGTAGCTATATAATTTGTTTTGTGCCTCGGGAGATAATATATCATTAGTGAGTTTGTAGAGTTTTACAGCATGTTCCAAAACCGATGGTGCCACCCCAGTAGCAGGCCTAAAAACATCCATCATGCCAGATGGCGAGTTCTCATCCAACGACTTGTAGTTTTCGAATACAACAGCAAGAATTTGTTCAATTTGCTCCTCAATCTCGCCCAATATTCTATTCTGATAAATCATCAAAACAATACATTAGCTATAAATTTATGCAAAATAACCCATTTATAAAATACACAGTAAAAGTTAATTAGTCGAGTCGGACCTCTTGATGACTAAGCGTACTCTTGCTACGTCCTTTCATCACAACCGGCAATAACAAGTCGTAGACCAACGATAGACAATCGGCTGTTGGTGTAGCAACATCCATAATATATGAAAGGTACCTGATAATAAATCCCAAAAATGGAGCATAAAATATCTATTTATGCAAGTAGCACCTAAGTTTATAATACATAAACCAAAAAGGGCGTTTCAAAGTAAACCTTAGCTTGGTGTAAGCATCAGAAACCCCGTAATACGATGCAAATTCGATGAGTAACCATTTCCATGGATTCTGTAAATGTAAACTTCTTTGATGAAAGTTTTGTACTTTCATGGCGACCTCCATAACAATGTCATAGGCCACTGTTTCAGCAACAGAACCACACTGCCAAACAATAAAATTTCATTAAACTAATAAAATGTCAATTACTTATAAATGAATGGGTCAATACCGAGTTATGTTTTATCTCAAGAGTCAAAACTAGTAGCTATAAATGAAACCCGTTATTTCTTAGCACATATAACCTCCTAGGTTATTGAAAGATTTTTATTATTTAATATGATGTGTCTATTATTTATAAGAAGCCAAAAGGGCATTTCACTCAGGTCAACCCGACTAACTTCAGAGTGATCCAGACCCGTTAGATAAAAATTATGAACCTTTTAACGCAAATAAAAAGGTTTCAGATTCAAGAACTTCATTACAACACTAACCTTGAGGCTACCATCTAAACTTGTCGTATAATTTATATAGAGCTGAATTTTCCCAACAAGCTCGTGCTCCGGTTCTCGGTATATAGGCCACCACCGTAGTTTCTCATTCTGCCACAAATATACATATAAGTTTCCTTAACATGAACTTGCGCAGATTGCAATATATAGCGACACAACTAACGAAATTAACAATCTTTAAATACTTTACCGGATCATCAGAAATAGTAGCCACTTGAAGCAAAACCCGACCAAAATGGGTCCCCTTTGAATCTTGCACCTCTAAAATCAAGTCATCTCCAAGGCTATCTGGCAGACTGTATCATTATAGGTCAGTACTTCAATTAAGAGAACAAAATTAATCAACATATCACATTTAAAAGGATACAAAATACTTACAATATATGAGTTTCACTGGAGCCAGGTTGCATTCGAACAGTATCATCTTCATCCGAACTTTTAAGCCTTAGCAAACATGAATACGTTTCTGGTGACATGCATCCGATATTACGATCAGTTGATGAGACATTAATAACCAATATAAGAGGGTGAATAGGTGCAACAAAACTGATTATCTAAGGCATACATATTTTTTAATAAGACACTTTTTTTATTTTTTATTTTTATTTATTTATTTATTTTTTATTATTATTTTTTATTTTATTTTTGTTGTTGTTGTTGTAAATTTTAGCCATTTATCATTTGAGCCACTAAAGATGCATTTTTGTTCATTATATAACCCATAATCTTATTATTTATATAAGAAATTTAACATTTAATATTTTCTGCACAAGACTAACAATTTTTTTTTAGTGTTACCCTTTTTTCTAAAGAAATTAAGAAGCACAAACCTTGAACAACTTCATTGGTCGATGAAGTACTACGTAAGCTCGAGACACCAGTTTTAAGAAGTCCCGAAACTTGTTTTATATACTGGGTGCTTGCTTGCATGTAAGCCAAGCTCTGGCGAGAAATAGAACCATCAACAGGCTTACGAGGAGAGAAAGGAACTCTTCTAACTGCTTGCCACCCGGAAGAAAGTTTGGATTGTGCCATGGAGAAGTGGCGTTTAACAGTTTCCAATTTTGGTGGTTTTACTGATGAAAAACTGCATCCGGTAGGTGGGTCCAAAGCCATTCTCACTTTACGAACTGCACATATAAACAACCAATATCAACATTGTTCCAAATCAGTTTTATTATGCAAATGAGTGAAAGAAAACTCATATTAGTAGACATTTAAGGAACGAGGCAAAACTTACAAGTTACAAAATAACAATAATTTACAAAAGTCGTGATCGTATTATTTTCGTAATCATACCTTGCACCTTCATCTTCCCCACCATTTTCTTCGGTTTTGGTACAACGCCTTTGCTACCACCTTCTGAAGAGTGTTTCACAAGCAATTCCTCCTCTGATTGCAGCAACACTTGTTGCACACTACAGCAATATAAACCAAAACTTATAAGGAAAAAAAGAAAATCAAAGATCGATAAATCATAAAAACACGAGAAGAATGAACTCACTTGAAGGTGCTTCTTAATAAAGCACATTCGTTTTCAAGAAACATCGGGGCCTCCATACAACCCTTGGCCCAAGCATGTAGACAAAGCCGGACACATGCATCATAGGCGATTACAGAATGCCACGGCCCAAGAGAACTGAATTAGGTAGATGAGATAGAACAAGTTCTATTAGCTAATAGGATATTTTAACACAAGTTGAAAAAAAAATTCATAAAGTTTTATAAAGTACCTTGCGTGAAATGTTGGAAGACGAGCATGAAATGATCCTGAAGAAGGGCCGCTTTCTGGATGAAGGTTCCTATTAGAGAATGCATAAAGCATCAGTATACACCAACATATAACGTTAATGTTTTAGCAACTTCGATTTTAGTTTTACACTATATTGATACATAACTAATAAAAGATACTTATGCACATACCCATTGGACGGTTTGAGTGGATCATGTTTATGATTGTCCTTTAGATCTACACTAGGAGTCTTCCTCTCAATAGTCGGTTTAGCTTCAAAATCACATGAATTGGATCTCAATGATGTTTGACTCGGGTTGGAGGGTTGCTGATGCTCTTCTTGCTTAATTGGTCCATCTGAATCCAAAAAAGGAGGTGCACTAGGAGTATCCTCATCAAAGGCCTCATGATCCTGCAACGGTTGACTTGTATTAGTAACTATTATTACATATAAAAATCAAAACGGGTTGATAATGGAATAACACCCAAGTAATTGTATACAATAACTTCAGCTTCTCAATTTAAAAGCAGAGAAAATAATGAGGATTAGAAGCATTCAAAATAGTACAATTATGAAGAAACAAAATCATTTCTTAAGATAGTGCACAAATTGGTCAGAAATCTTGAATATGTTATGAACAATGCTAGATAGATACTGTCTTTTATCACTTAGTAATTGTTCATTGGCAACGTAATAACGAGTGAAAGCAATACCCGTATCCCGGGGCGTCAAAATGGGTGGGTCAGGGTGTTGGGTGGCAGATATGGCCGAGAGAAACCATGTCTGCAAACATTTTTTTGTCCTTAATTTTGGAACTAATATATGGTTAATGTGGTATATACGATCACCAACACTATAATAATAGAAAGATTAGGGATTTATGCATATAAACACATTTCTGACAACTTTCGACCCGTTTCCATTTTAGCTATAAAAATATGTTAATTTTACCATTTGCCATGTTAGAAAACAGCATAAAACAACTCGAGCCACTTCAACATATAAAGATACAAAACCAATAGCTTAGCATAGAATATCATCAAAAATCCATACTTAATGACTATAACATTCTCGTATCACCAAGATGAAAATGTCAAAGTTTGTACCTTTACAGAAATATGTCCATTTACTCGCGACGGCACTTGTGTAGTTGAGAACTCTGTACTACTACCTCTTGAATCATCCGACTCATCCTCGGTATAAACACCATTCCTATCACGGTTTCTATCAATCACATTTCCCCTCACTCTACCACCCATTGTTTCAATCGAAGAGCTCACATCACTAGAGTATACATGATACTGTGGGCGCATATGCGCAGGATCATAGAACCTGTTATTACTAGGAGGAACTCTATTGTCTTGAGGGGAGTCTAGCGAGTATCGTCCACCATACACCTCTCCATCTGAATCCGTTGACATATCATTTTCAGAATGTGAATTAATGTCTTCGTGTGGTAATATTGGAATAACACCGGGTAGATGACCACTTCTGAATTTTGAAGTGGGAGGCAGTCCAAATGCTCGGGCCCCATTTCGTGAAGAAATGCGATTGATTTGAGGTCGTTGATCTGGTACAATATAAGGGACTTCCTTCTTGGGATTATTCGACCCCTGAATTTTGAAACAATTGTTATATTGAAGTCGTAAATATCAGCATAATTTCACAGTTATGAGTAGGGGAACATATGATTTCGATTTTCGAATAAACAAACATAACTATTTTATTTGAAGAAGAGGGCTACTGGTTCAAAATAACCAATTGGTTATTAGATAAACATTAGTACTTAAGCAAATCCAGTCTTTTTAGTCAAAGTAATAGATAAAAAATATAAATTTTGATTCTAAAAACACAAAAGGACAAAAGTGCATTTTCAGTTAAAAATGAGTTAGCTTTTTTTTTTTTTTTTTTTTTTTTTTTTTTTTTTTTTTTTTTTTTTTTTTTTTTTTTTTTTTTTTTTTTTTTTTTTTTTTTAATGCAATTAGAAATTTAGATGAACTAATAAATTAATATCAATTATACCAACAATTTTCAACATTGCAATTTGGGAGTTTAAACTAATAAAACAAAATCCAACACTGGTTTAATCAACCTAACAAACATATAAAAATGCAAGAACATAAACATTAAAATATATATATAGATATAACTTTAGAAACTTGATTCTAAAAATACAACATAAAATTTTAACATGAAAAAGCATAGTTTCAACAATAATCTAATTAACCTTAACAAATAGACATTTAAAAAAAAACAAGAACATGAAAAATCACATAAATATAAAGGTATGCAAATTAGGAATAATAATAAAATAAACTAACCTCTTTAACCCATTTCAGTGCATTGGTATCTAACCCTTCAGTAAACATTATTACTGCTCCCTTTTAGGCTTCTTCTTTAAGTATCACATCAATTAATCTGCAACAAAAACCAAAATTAAAAAATGGGTATTCATTAAAAACATGTAAAATAAAAAACCCATAAATAAAAACACAAACTTTTTAAGTAAAAATGTAACAAAACACAAATTCTCAAAATGGGTGTTTTTCAAAAATATGTAAAATTAAAAAAACCCCATATAGAAAAAAATACAAAAATTAAAAAAATGGGTGTTTATCAACATTGCATAAAGTCAAAAACCCATATAGAAAAACATAAATTTTATAAGTAAAAATGTAACAAATTTTAAAAAACTAGAAAATGGGTGTTTTTCAAGATTTTATAAAATCAAAAACCCATATGGAAAAACATAAACTTTATTAGTAATAATGCAACAAAATTACAAAAATCAGAAAATGGGTGTTTTTAAAAATTATAAGTAAAAATGCAGCAAAACACAAAATTAGAAAATGGGTGTTTTTCAAGATTTTATAAAATCAAAAACCCATATGAAAAAACATAAACTTTATTAGTAATAATAATGCCACAAAATTACAAAAATCAGAAAATGGGTGTTTTTCAAGATTATAAGTAAAAATGTAGCAAAACACAAAATTAGAAAATGGGTGTTTTTAAAGATTGTATAAAATCAAAAACCAATATAGAAAAACATAAACTTTATAAGTAAAAAGGGTTAGAATGCAGGTGGGTTAATAAGCAGCTTACTGAGATCAAAAGTAATGGGGTTTCAGTGAGTGATGCTGAAAGTGAAATCTTGAAATAAAATAAGAAAGAAAATGCAGATGGATCTGATGAAGTAATAGAGTGTGAAAAAGAAAGGAAATTTAATTGAGTTTTTGTTTCTCTCTCTAGAAGGATCAAGGAAGTGAAGAAGAATGATGTTGACAGGTTTGGTTTCGTGGGCTGTTTTGTCTCCACTCTTTATTGTGTGAAATTGGAAAATAATAAATGTTTTTCACCTATAAATAGGTAAAAATAAATGTTTTTCATGTGATTTTTTTTTTTTTCTTTACATAAACGTTTTGTTAAATTTGATTAGGGAAATGGTAGTGGTTTATGTGTTTTTGAAAATGCTGGTTTTTTCTGTTGTCATCAAGGGGGTCTTTGATTTCAACTTAATTGACTAAATGTGAAAAAACTGAATTAATTAAGTCATATGAAAATTATTTGTTTGTAACTTAATAGAGAAACATGAATGAAAATATTAAGTAATAAAACTGAGGTTGTCTGCATCAAGTCGTCTTTTAATTAAACGTGACTTAACAAAAAAAATTAACAAACAAACAATATGATGCTATACAAATTAGGCATACTATTAGATATATCAATCTGTCATATTAATTAATGCTCATTTAATTATCAGTATCTTTAGGGAAAGTAATTGAAATTGTTAGTTTGAGCTTATATATGCTAGAGTTTCTGAAGACCGAAGCTAAGACTAAAGCTTTTATTTTTCAAGTAGGTTTGAGTAAGAAACAAGACATGAAGCTTAGAGCATCCACTATAATAAACATTTTACAAAGATTTATATATTAATACATNAAACTTTTTCTTTAAATTTGATTAGGGGAAATGGTAGGGGTTTATGGGTTTTTGAAAATGCGAGTTTTCCTGTTGTCATTAAAGCTCGTCAGGGTGGTGACCCCGGTCATCTCTGACATATTAGTTTTTTCTCTCCGAATACCAGACACGATCAACTTGCTACAGTTGTGATCAATTTAAAATAAATAAATAAATAAAATAAAATAAGGTAGAAAGAAAGAAAGAAAGCATGTGTGTAAAATCGGTCAGGATTTCGACCGATTGTTATTTTTGTTCATCCTCGACCGATATTTGCCCAAACCTTCACAATGGCCTCGACTGACTTCAAAGTCGGTCACACCTTAAACTCGACCGATATTTTACGTCTCATTGTGTCCAACCTAACAGTATGATGCTAAACAAATTAGGCATACTATTAAACATATCGAATCAGTCATGTCAATCAATACTCATTTGATTATCGGTATCTTTAGTGAAAGTAATTGGAGTTGTTAGTTTGAGCTTACATACGCCGGAGTTTCTGAAAACTGAAGCTAAAACTAGAGCTTTTATTTTCAGGTAGATTTGAATAAGAAATAAGACGTGGAGCTTATAGATAGAAATGATATTAGTCATACAAAAAGCTCAAGCTTCTATTTAAAAGCCACCTTAAATATTTTTTTCTAAAGCTTATGAATTGTAATGCTTTTATAAGCTTTTTCAATAAACAAAACTTTTACAATATAACAACAAACATATGTGTGATATTTTTTAATAGAGATATTTTCTACATCTCACTAGTTAGGGCCGTAAACAAGAATACGGACGGAGATTCATTTATGTTTGTTCATTTAATTTTAACGGGATAAACTAACGGACATGATCGTTTAAACGGACGAATTTTTTTGTTAATGTTCGTTTATTAAGAAAACAAGATCGTTCATGCATATATGCTCATTTATTAAGACAATAAACGAATAGTGCGAACAAATATAAATGAATTTAGAAAAATAAGCATAAAAGGTACAAAAATATACATAATATTGTGTTTTATAAGTATTGTTTTTTGAATTATACCAATTTTAAACGTATATGATAAAAAAAATGATAGACGAACGTAAACAATTAGATGAATATAAACGAACATTAAACACATAATTAAGTGTTTCTACAAAGTTGCTTTAACATTTTTCAATCTATAATCATCTTATCTTGTGGTACTAGTAAACACAATTAATATAATACCAAAGGCTTGTGATAAGCTCTCCCTAATCAAATAATTGTGTGTTCAAATTCTGCTTAGAATATGTGATATAGTTTAGTCTGATATATACATTATGAGATTGTTAGTTGTCGTTTTATAAAAGAAATATTCAATAAAGTTTATGCAACTGTTATCACTAATTAAAGTATACTGTTTTGCTTAACTTCTTGGTAAGTCATTAAAGAAGGTGGATGAAATAAAGTAAATGTAACATATAAACTTTCTTGGTGAGTTACGTTCACAAAAAACTGATACAGTTACACCCTTCTCTCATCATATCACTATCATCCAAAAGGTTTATTAATTTTGTTGATATAATATACAGTAATAAATAACTTTATATAATTTAATATTTTAATTAGTACAAGATGTAGCTTCGGGAGCAAGGAAAAACAGTAAAACTAGGGAGTTGAAGTAGGACGTGGAGAATGTGGTCCGACGTGGCATCGCGTGTGGGGCCGTACTTTAAGCTATTTAATTATTATTATTTATTTTTTTTTGATAAATTTAAAAATTAAAAAGAGTAAAACGTTAAAATAGTGTAAATGCATTGACTCAGTCACCTGACACATTTTTGCCGCTTTTCTTTTTAATTACTTAAATTTTTAGTACATAAGGTTTAACTAAAATAACACTTAGTCCCTATTCGGTTTTTAGTTACATTAATGATACCTATTTTCCAAACTAGTTGTCACAATAGTTCTTATTTTAGATGTTCGTTAAATTTTACGGTTAACCTCTATCATATGCAATGCACATGAACATGGGCGGAGCTATGTGAGGACCGGGGAGGATCCCGGCTCCCTTAGGTCCAAGCTCAGTAGTACATTTATTTGCGATTTCATGTGTATTTTCGGGAAAAAATTATTTTAGCCCTCCATTTAATGTATTTCCCGAAAAAATTTTGTTTCGGCCTTCACACAAAAAATTTTCTATCTCCGCCAATGCGCATGAAGATGCAAAATGTAATTTAACTTCTACTAATATTTTATCTACTCAAATACCAAATACAAGATACCATTCTAACAACTTACACACTCTCGGCTCAACATACATTACCATTATTTTCATTAATCTCATAAATCCATTTTCTTCATACAACCTAACCACCTAAACAACTCTCCAACACTCTCTTCTAGCACATTTATACAACCATCACCGCCCACCGCCTCCGTTCACTAATTCTCTCCATCGTTGTCATCCACTAACCGCCACCATCATTTTTATTTTAATCATTCTTCGTCCTATCCTCTCATCATTCTTTACGTTTGTTTGAGAAAAAGTGTTTGGCACTTTGTACAAGATAAAAGCAACAACAACAACAATAATAATAATAATAATAATAATAATAATAATAATAATAATAATAATAATAATAATAATAATAATAATAATAATAATAATAATAATAATAATAAAAGATAATTAAAAAGAAGACATATATAGTATATATAGTGTATTGTAAATTAATAAGGCTGGGCACAGTGGGACGGGAAAAGTCGGTTGGTCGAGGTAGACAACCTATATGCAAATCGGTTGAGCCCAATGTGATGCTTTGGTCGAATATCGGTTGAGTGAACCGGATTTGCGCAAATCCATTGAAAATACAACCCATATTTAATAGACAACAAATCCAAAAAAAATCCATCCAAATGTTACTTGTAATCACCAAAACAAACTTGGACTATGTAGACGAGACCTTCATCTTTCTTGTATAACTTGTAGCTTGAATTCAAAACATAGTTACATAAATAATGGTGAGGGTGGATTGCTGTTGTACGGCAAGGACAAAGGAACACCAATTTTTTTGCAAGTGTGAAGTGATAAGTATTTTAAGTGATAAAAGTCATAAGTTACTTTCATTTTAAGGATAACATGTGTTATAATAGGTGATGTTAGTTTTTAAACGTGATATGGAAGGTGTAAAGGCGTAGGATTCTTAAATATTTGTAAATGATTCTTAAAAAACATTTGTATTTAAACATTTTTTTTTAAACGTGGCATGGAAGGCGACCAGAAAGTTTAAATCTTTTTTTTTTAAATGTTAAGAAAAAGAAGAAAGAAAAAAGTCGGTCACCTCTGTGACACTTGGATCATGTCTGGTCGTTGAAGAGATAAAACGTATCACCAAGATGAAAATGTCAAAGTTTGTACCTTTACAGAAATATGTCCATTTACTCGCGACGGCACTTGTGTAGTTGAGAACTCTGTACTACTACCTCTTGAATCATCCGACTCATCCTCGGTATAAACACCATTCCTATCACGGTTTCTATCAATCACATTTCCCCTCACTCTACCACCCATTGTTTCAATCGAAGAGCTCACATCACTAGAGTATACATGATACTGTGGGCGCATATGCGCAGGATCATTGGACCTGTTATTACTAGGAGGAACTCTATTGTCTTGAGGGGAGTCTAGCGAGTATCGTCCACCATACACCTCTCCGTCTGAATCCGTTGACATATCATTTTCAGAATGTGAATTAATGTCTTCGTGTGGTAATATGGGAATAACACCGGGTAGATGACCACTTCTAAATTTTGAAGTGGGAGGTAGTCCAAATGCTCGGGCCCCATTTCGTGAAGAAATGCGATTGATTTGAGGTCGTTGATCTGGTACAATATAAGGGACTTCCTTCTTGGGATTATTCGACCCCTGAATTTTGAAACAATTGTTATATTGAAGTCGTAAATATCAGCATAATTTCACAGTTATGAGTAGGGGAACATATGATTTTGATTTTCGAATAAACAAACATAACTATTTTATTTGAAGAAGAGGGCTTACTGGTTCAAAATAACCAATTGGTTATTAGATAAACATTAGTACTTAAGCAAATCCAGTCTTTTTAGTCAAAGTAATAGAGACTTAGGATCAAATGAGAAGAAAACTTAAAATGAGAAGAATGAGAAATAACTATAGCCACACATTAGAGATGCATTAACATGAATTAGATGCATCTCTAATCTTTTAGATGCACCCTAATATATTTTCTAGCAAAAAATTAGATGCATATACATATATTATATGCATTTCAACAAGTTA